>PISX010004280.1:0-124007 GCA_004024625.1 Mellivora capensis
ATCATTGAAAAGCTGACAAACAACAAGGACCTACCAAATGATTAACATTTGGCATGAATACCTTAGGTTACATTGAGTTGGCTCTGATTTTAATAGAGCCTCAGGATGAAGACAGAGCTCAAAGGTGAGGACTTACCCAAGGTCAGAGGAGGGTCTCTCTCATAAGAGACTCTTAAGGCCCCAGTTTAGCTGGAACTCCCACAGGTGAACCAGAGGTAAACATGCTCCCCTTTTCCCCACCCTCAGGAGACCTTAGTGAGAGTTGTCTTAGCACTAAGCAAAGAAGGGGAAAAAACAAACAAACAAAGAAACCTTGTTAGATGTCATTATTAAACCACTGGCCAGCATTTGCAAATATTTACAGCTCAAAAGGCATTATCATTGGAGTGGGCCAAGAAACTTCAAGTGATAAATTTGGTTTAAAGTGGTAGGAAAGCATAGTGCTTCTAAACACACAGCAGAAGCAAACCCTAATCATCTCTTGGGGCAGACACTTTCATCCTAGGTGTCAGGGGTTTTGTACAAATGATTTTTCATGAGCAGTAAGCATTGCAGTCGAGGTCTACCAAACACACTAGAAAGCAAGGCACCATTCGTTAAGGGCAGCACAAATAGGGACAGAAGTGCCGATTCACCCAACTTTGGCTATTTGCATGATCGCACTCAAAGAGTATAAACAGCTATGCCATTTTTATTTAAATATATGGAAGATAAGCTTTAAATATCTGCAAGGAATAGGAACATGAAATGAGACACTGTGGGTTGGAATCAAAAAGAACTTCTAGAAATGAAAGATGTAGTAACAGAAAAATACAGTAAAAAATTAATGGATGGGTGTTGCATCAGACTGGACACAGTAGAAGCATTAGAAAATTGAAGATAGTGAGGATAAACTCTATAGAATTTTAGTGCACAGAGGCAAAAAAGAAAATATGAAAGAGAGCTTAAGAGACACAAAAGAGAGAAGGTCTCTCTTCTCAAAGAAGGTCTCTCTCAAGAGTGTGAACCGTATTTCAGAAGGAGAAAAGGGAAACGAATGGGGTGGTGGACTGGTGAAAGAGTAATATTAAATATTAAATTTGGATGAGAAGAAAATCACATCCACACACATCACAAAGAAACTATGGAATGTTCTAGACAAAGAGAAGATCTTAACACAGACAGAGCTGAAGTGGAGTGCAGGGGGGCGGTGACAATTACTGAGTAAGACTAGCTCTACTAGTGTCACGTACACTGTAATGTGCTATCAATGAAAACCCTGTGGCACTGGTAAGTAGAGATATCCATGTAACAACAAAAGGCCCAGAAATCAATGTAAGATAGATCAGAATTCAATATATGACAAAAGTTGGGAGCTCAACCCAATCGGGAGAATATGGCTTATTCAATAACAGATACTGGAACATACAAGCCTTGGGGAAAAAATATATACCTGGATTCCGACTTCCCACATTATTACAGTTAAATTCTAGATGGACCCAAAATTTAGAAGAAAAAAAAAAACCCCAAATTACTGGAAGGAACAATAGAATATACTTAACAAATAAACTCTGAGTAATAGAGGCTTTTCTATGTCTCACAAAAACCTGAAAAACTATAAGAGAATGTATTGGTAATTTTTACCATACAAAGGGTTTAGAAGTGTGTCTTGTATAATAATACCATAAATGAATAAAGAATAATGAGCTGGTAAAAACATGCACTGCTCACATCACTGATGAAAGACAAATTTTCCTTAATGGGTGAAAAAACTTACACAAATCACTGTGCAAATAATAATGAAATACAAAATGGACAACTCTAAAACATTTCACCAAAAAACAAACTGAAACTTCTAACCCTATGAAAAGATGCTCAACTTCATAAACAGAGAAATGCAAATTTAATCTAAAAAGTAATACTTCTCTTGCAGAATCAGTTTGGCAATGATGGAAATGCTTGATGGCACATTGTGTTGGCAAATGCGGAAGGAAGCAGTGTGGACATAACCTGGTACTACCTTCTCGGGGAGCATTTGGTTCTATGCACCAAGATTTTAAATCACATGCCCTTTGACCCAGTCCCTTTCCTTCTGGGAATTCCTTTTACAGATACGTACATAAATATAAGAAATGGAGTGTTCAGGAACATCCATTATTACAACATCGTAAAAAACAATAGCTTGGTAACAACGTAAATCCTTCCCTTATCTATGGGGAACCTACTAGCCTCCCGCCAGCTGTCTGTTTTTCTGTCTCTCTCCACTCATCCTGCCTCTCACACCCCTTACACATGAGAGAACCGTGTGGAGGACCCCTTCTAGTTCAGAAAGATGGCTCTTCCTCCTGTGAATTCTCTCTCCTGGTACCTGCACCCACTTCTGGGGGCTTCCTTGTAATTTGTAATGCCCTTAAAAACAACCTCTCCCTGAGAATTTTATCTTAATTAAAAAAACAAACAAACGGTTTTTAACATAATGCCCTCAAGTGATGTCTCCAATGGCAGGATTTCCTTCTTTCTCCGAATAATGTTCCATTGTATGTAGACACACCATGTCTTCTTTATGCTAAGTGAGATCAAGTCAAGAGGGGGAAAGACAAATACTGTAGGAGTTCACATTTTACGTGGAATCTCAAAAGCCCAATTTTTTGGAACCCGAGGGTACCTAGTACCCTGGTGGTCACCCGGGGAAGGAGAGGGGAGCACATGGGAGGTGTTGGTCAAAGTTGTAAGATGGGGATCTTATGGTAACTGTAGTGAATGATACTACATTATATATCTGGAAGTTGCTGAGAGTGTAGATCGTGAATGTTCTCACCACACACGAGAAACGATCATTACGTGAGGTGATGGAAGCATTAGGTCACGCTGTGATGGTAATCATACTGTGATATGTAAGAGCCTCAGATTCGCATATGGTACATCTTAAACTTACACAATGTTACATATTAATATATTTCAGTAAAAACAAAAAATAAAAAGAGCGCTTTTAACTCAATCACCAAAGCCCACTGCAAACACTCCTCTGCGTGAAAACTTCCTTACTCCCTGTAAGCTGAGGACTGTTGGCCCACCTCTGTTCCTCTCCTCCTATGCATTCTCAAGGGGGCAAAAATGGATTTTGAGTGGGGGAGGGGTGTAAAATTCCTACTCTTTTTATGTCTAGGGCATAGATCTATATACAGTATATAAACAAATATATACTATAGCTGGGGTATTAAAATTTCATGGGGGCAGGGAGATTAAGAAAAAATATATTTTAAAAGGCTCCTTAAGGAGCAATAATTTGAAGAAGGTTGAGAAACACTGCTTTTGACGTTTCTTCCAGGCTGAGAAAGAGACATGCCAAACCCAGTTTGTCCAAAGCCAGATGAGCTCTACTGCCTCACATTGCTCCCCAGGCCCTACCCTCCTCCCATGTTCTTGTCACACTTGCGAGTGGCAAGGTCATTGTCAGTTACCCAGCACCCATGCTGGGAGCCTCAGTCATATTTGGTGAACACCTCTCCCTCACTCTCCACGTGGAATTGTACCAAGCCTGCAGCTGTCCTCCCACTGTCTCTCTCCTCTGGCCTCGACCCCTGCAAGCCCCCCTCAATGGTTTTCATCCACTCCCCACCCCAATTTGTCTTCCACCCTGTCACAAAAGAGAATGTTCTAAAGCACAAGCTGATTATTTAGTTTTCATGTATTCCTAGTTGTATTCCTGTTTGTTTAAAATCTAAGTCTGTAGCAGAAAATACAAGACGTCTACCATTTCCAGTGTTCCCCTACAGACATGGTCTCGTCTAGCACATTTGGCTCTGTGCTTTCCCCAGAACTCATTCAATACTTTCAGCCCTCCCCGCCTTTTTTTTTATACCAAATCTTCTTCTCAGAATTCCTTCTCCTCACTTTTCACTCGAACTCCTATTCCTACCTCAAAGCCCAGCCCAAATGATACAGCTTCTGTTGAGTCTGCCCTCACACGTTTCCTGAAGAATCATTTGTTTCTTTCTTTGTGCATCCCACATGTGATGTCCATACTTAGATAACAATGTACCACTTTGTTTTTCAGCTGGTCCCTTGTTAGACTATGAATTTTGAGAGCAAGGAGACTTACCAAATCAACACATTTATTGAGAAAACTACTCTTATTTGCAAGGCACTGTTTTGGGTGTCAGAGGAGCCATCAATGAACAAATGAGGCTTGCCTACATGAATTAATTTAATAAACAATCATCTAAATATAGTTCCCATAAGTGTGACCCTGGAAAAACACAGGGAGCTGTGAGGATGAGGATCGGGGAAATCCACTTGTGCCTGAGGGGACTGAGACAGAGCCCCTAGAGAGAAGACCTTTGTAAAATGAGAAGCAAAAGAGCCAGGGGAAGAGGGGCGGGGAGGAGAGCCACCCAGGCAGACAGGATCTCACAGGAGAATGCTCGTGCAAAGAAAGCCCGAGATGTTGGAAGACTTGCCCAGGAAACCGACATGCAAACACACCATGGGTCCGAAGCACGGGGAGGCACGGGGAGAGAGGTGGCAGGTGACACTGTGAATCCCCAAAAAGTGTCTGTGGAGTGCATTCATGCCGGGAGGAGTAACTCCCCGAACACAAAAGGGAATGAACCTTCACAGCACTCCTCTATGCCCTTCTTGATGCCACAGGAACGGACTGCTGGGCTGGAGGTACTGCTGACAGTGATTTTGTCCTTGTTGTCACACTGCCTGAAATAGAGACTTGGGAGTATTTTTCTCTGTGACCAAAAAGAAAAAAAAAAAAAGAGGACCACAAATTCTGATAGATGATTTATATTCAACACCTTCAGAAATACTCCAATTTCATTACGCATTTTGTACAAACGATAAAGAGCCTTACAAGGTGTGATTTTCCAGGATGTGACCTCTGTGCCTGGTGCCCAGGTGAAGTGGCTCCAGACTGAGTAAGAGCCTTTCCCTGTGCCTGAACCTCTGGGGTCAAGTGTCAGTCACATGAACGTGAACATGGAGCCAAGAGGATATGCTCCCCTCTCTGACTTGGTAATTCCCGCGCTCCTGAGTGGCGTCAACCTGCAGTGTGTCTATGGGTAGTCCTCATTTGTTGGGCACGGTCTGGGGACCCTGGGGGCCCCATGGCACTCTCCCCAGCCATCCAGTGAGTGCTGCAGCTAGAGATGGGGTCGAACGTATTGGTTTGTTAAAATAAGCCAGGCTCACGTTCAAGGAGTCGGATGTACTTGGGCCATCGACAGAAATGACTCACCAAGGGAGGTATGCAGATGGCTGTGGCAAGAGAAAGGAGATGACTAAAAATAACAGTTCCACTGAAGGGTGGAGCTAGAGGCTGGTGTTGTGTCATATTTGCCTGCTGTTTCTGAGAATTCCCCCAGTTCAAGTGCAGAGCGCGATGGTGACTTGCAGATACCCGGCCTTCGCGGAGAGAGACAAGCCTAGACAGGACTCTGGCAAGGTCCAGCCTTCAGGAGAGGTGTCACAGGTGTCCACCAAGGTGGGGATTTCGGGGCCACAAAGGTCTCCCTGAAGTCGATGCCTGCCATTCCATGCTAGAACCCCCGCATCTCCACTAGCGACTCTGATCCCAGATACATCAGAAGGACGACACATAGTCTATTAGAAACACTACATTCAAAGGTAGGGCGGGGGGATCCAGGGATATTCACATTTTGTTTTCTCTTACTTTCTTTCTTTTCTCCTCTTCCCGATGTTCCATACGCTCCATGGGGGCCGGGCCCCTGTTTGTCCTGTTTTCAGTTCCATTCTCAGTATCTAGCACAGAGTAGGAGCTAAATAAATATTTGCTTAAGGAAAAATGGAAGGAATGTATCTCACTCAGCCTTGTTCGCCTGCAGACAAGGAAGCTGGGCAGGGAGCAGAAACTTGCCCAGGGTCATGCCACCAGTAAGCACCAGCGGGAGTGAAGCCAGGTTGGACCCCTCGCCCAGCATGCCCCCCACTCCAACAAACCATGAAGAGGGTTCCATATGGCTACGCTGTTTTGTGGAGGGCTGGGGAGATCAAACAAGAGGGCACACGCCACAGTCTAGGGAAGGCGGCCTAAGAGGGTCCTAAGGGGGCCCCAAAATAGTATGAACCTAAATGGTGAGGAGGTGGCAGTGAGGGTTGTCCAGCAAAACCCCAAGACCACAAAGGCGCACCTTTCTTGAGCATGCTGTGTTTGCCTAAATTTGTTTTTAATCAAACCTTGGAGAAAGCAGAAGTTCCTGGATCGGCAGAGGCTGGTGGTTCGTTGTTTGCGCCAAACCATGCACTTGACTGTATTTGGACAGTTCTACAGTCGTTACCGATTGATGGCGTGTGCACTTCTGTGTGTTTTTTTTCTTTTAATAATCAGACAATACTTTACATCTGTTCGTTGGCAAGGAGCCATAAGGAAGAGTATCCAAACAAAGGGAAGAAAAGCCATACTGGCAAGGGGGGCAGCTAGGAAAGAAAATCCAGATACTTGTCCCCATGGATGGAAGGATTTACAGTTCACTGTGCGGGGGAGGGAAGACAAGGGATAGAGAGGGCCTTTCAGGAATCACTAATGGATACAAAAATGGTTACTTTAAAAGCCCATTTGCATTTAATCCCACATTGTTTTATAGTCTTGAAAAAAATCTCTAAAGTGAAGGGCTTCTGACAGATTAGGGGCAGTTGTAGGAGCAGCAGGGCCTGGGACTGGTGGGTAGAGTAGACAAGAGGCCAGAAGGGTAGCCACTTCGGGAGCCTCCTGGGCCCCCACCCTCAGCCCTCTGATCCCCGACCACTCCCCCGCAACCTCATCCTGAAAGCCTTGGGAGAGTAAGCAGCACCCTACCTGGCTTGCTGTCTAAGTCCCAGAATAGATGGATTCTATTTCTGTTCCCAGCCAGTGAGATGGCAGGCTCTGACTTTGAGACCCTAAAGAATGTACCCAAGCTCCCAAGTCTGGGGGGCAGCTGTGGACTTGGCGGAGGCCAGGTTCACCCCTCAGTATGGGGACAGCCCTGATACTTGATTACAGGTTTATGTCAAGTCAGGCCGACTCACTCTCATTTGAAAACACCTGCTTCTTGCCATGATCGTATAGTGGTTAGTACTCTGAGTTGTGGAAATACCTGCTTCTCTGGTCAAGCTATAGAATGAGAAAAGCCACAGGGATTGATTTACTTGCAGGTTTACAGCCAAAGGCAGATTTTGGGAACGGGTGTTCCAGCACCTTACGGGATTTCAACTTAGAGGTCCTAAAAGCTCCGTCAGCTAAAGTCGGCTGACGCTGGCGAAGGATATCCGTGAAGCTGGTTTTTCACCTTTATTTTTAAACATTAACAGTCTTCTGATCGTTGAGGACATTGCTTGAAGGAGTCCAAGAGGCGTATTTATTTCTAATCCAAGTTGTAAAGCACGGACCTCCAGGTCAGCAGAACTCCCACATGAACTTCAAGGACACGGGGTCTTCTGGTTGGTTGTTTGTTTTTACAGCATTCTTTAGCCTAACAACATATTCTAAACATGTAACAAATGAGGGTACGCCTGATAGGACTAGGAACAGGTGACAATAATGGCTGAGAAAGAATAGAGAAGAAAGGAAGCAGAAAAGAAACGAGGGCGACTCTGACAGCTACTCAGATGGCAACCTACATCAATTAGTCAGTTTCCTTATCAGAGATTTACATGTTAGAACCGCCTGATATAACCCAGCAGGAAACTGAACAAGTGATTCTATGTCCAGACTTGGAAACAAAAATAACCGCTCAGGACCTCCCCACATTAGTTTGTTCAAACTTGCACTGATAAAAGTCTTCTTGGCTGGAGCCTTAAGTGTGCAGTTGTGAGACTGCAGGGGTTGGCTGGCGGATGACTGACACTGAAACAATTGGGAATGCTTAGTAAAGGAAAGCACATTTGATGGAAGTTTCAGCTGGTCCGTGGTAGCCCGCGGGGACGACGCCCAGTGGGAGGCGCTGAGCATGACTTAGCGTCCTTCGTGGGTAAGGAAGGTTCTGCAAAGCCTGCTTAGCCCATGAATTAGGCTTGTGCTCACCTGGTAGACACATCCTCTGTCTCGTACTCACACGCAGATACTTCAGGTCTTCGTCTTACTTTTGTCCCCATCCCAACGTACCTCAGCGTTTCCCCGAGAATGAGGGCAGTTTGGGAATGTCTGACTTGTAATGTCAGGGACAAGTAGACATCTGCCTGTGGAATACTTTGGGCCAGGACCCCACAGTTCCCCCTGGCAGCCCCCAGACGCTTTTCCAAACAGTCTCCCTCTGCTCTCCACAAGTTCCCTTGCATACCACACGCATGTTCTATTTATATGTTTCTTTGTCCTGAACAAGATTTGGCCCCATTGTGTGGGAGCAACACCAGAAAAGAAAAACAAAATCCCATCCACTGAGAGAAAATGGATATTGTGGGAGCTTGGGGAAATTGACATACTTCGTTCATTCCATTTTCTGGTGATGTCAGAGCCAAAGAATATGCCTTTTAAAAAAATCACACACACACACACACACACACACACACACACACACACAATGCTGGGGCTCCCCAGCTCTGTCCGTCAAGTAGACTGTCATGAAAAGGAGAAATGTAAATACTCCCTCTCCCTTGCGTGTCTCTCCCTTTTCCATTTCCCTCATCAGCCCCCTAAAGAACCTAACAAATTAGTCCAGACTCCATTTGGATGGAATTAAGGGCCTGTCTGCAAAAGGGTATTAATGGAGAGGGGCGGGCGGGGGGTAGGGAGGTGGTGGGAATAGCAGTGGGAAGCGGGAACGCGGTGCCTGAGTCTGGGGTGACCGCTCTGGCATCTCAGGGAGGCAGAGGGAAGGGCCGACTGACACTTTACAGATTGGGTGTAATGTTCAGAGAATTTGGCATTTCTGCCACAGGGCTCTGGCTGCTCTGCTAACCGCTTTCTTTTGCCCTGCTGGTAAAAGTGCAGGAGAAAAGGGTTAAATAAATGTTTGTGATATGATAAGGTGCTTGTTTATTCAAGGAATGACAGATTATTGGCTCCAAAGGCAGCCCTGAAAAATAGTACAAAGGAACTGGCTCTCCCCTCTCGGATGATGTGATTTCCTCCTCAGATTCTGCTCTTTCCTAGGAGCGGTTTGCTTTGGGAATGAAGAAGTCTGATTGTCCTGCCATTGGAGATGGAGGGCCGGAGCCCCGGAAGCTGGCTGGGACCTGGGATGGCTGGTCTGCGGGAGCTCGTCTCTCGCAGAGCTGGGCGCCGCCAGCATCCCCGGGGCCCTGCTCACCATCCTGTGTGGCGGGCAGGGTCCCGCCGTTTCTTGGGCTATGGGAAAAGGATCTGCTTGCTCAGGAAGGAAACTTCTTCTGCGGGAAATCCTGTGTGCAAGGCCTTCCTCCAGACACAGACGGCCGTGTCCATCCCAGGGCCATCCTGATACCCCCCAACCGTGAGCATGAACACACGATCCAATGCACACTGCTGTACTTATATGCAAACAGTTTTCCACCCAGAAAGAGAGAAAGCTCTTATTGGGCTCTAGTGATGTCTTAGCAGGTCCTGGGGGAGAATTCAGCTCCAGACACCCTAACTTCTGTGCATTTATCCTGGGGGAGGAAACAGCAATGATGGCCAACCCTAAAAATGACACAGGAAGGCCTGGTCTGGGGAGCCTGGAGGTAAAGTCCCCTTCCCCATGCCACCCCGAATGTGCTCTGGCTGCTCGGCCTACATTTTGCTGAGCACTCGAGTTGCTCAGTCCATGTCCTACTCCCAGATGTCTCTCCAAGCTGGCTTCTGCCTTCCAAGAAAGGGTTCTGAGCCTCCCATGTTTTCCACGGAACTCTCCCTACTGCCCTCCCCACTCCCCCCTTCCCCTGGCAGGCTACAGAGAGGTTGTTTGCATATCTGCCGAGTGGAAGGGTTCGAACAAGATGTTTGGCATAGTTCTCATTTGAAAAGATCTCAGTGCCAAAGTCAAACACCAAGGAAAAAAAAAAAGTTGTGCTTGAACTGCTGTTTTTCCAGGATCCTGGGAACTACTGTGTGATTTTCACAATAGCCCGCCGCCGCCTTATCAGCCAAGGTGCTTGTCTGAGAGACGCAAGGCACCAGCCTGGGGAACCCAATGCCCTTCGGACATGATGACGAAGGCTGACTTCGGGGACATTATGAAATACCCACGTTTGGGCTATTTTTATTATTGCATTCAGTACTAGAAGAGCTTGTTGAGTGTACAACAGCCATGTGCTCATTCTTGAACTGCACAAGATAAGATCCCTGTCCCGGGGAGCTTACTGCCTGACGTTTGCAAAAACCAGATGGCAGAAAATGGTTTCCCTCTGCCCATCAGCAATGATTGAGGGAGTGGAGATGAGAAGGGGTACAGTCAATTCATAACTCTCCCAGGGTGGGACCTCTGCTTTGCCATTTATCCCAGGTGACATTTTAATCGTGGACCGTCTCTTCCCCCACTGTCGGCTACTCCAGGACTGCGTCCCCCGGGGGCTCTGAGAACTCAAGCTGATTTGAATATCCACGTAATTAAAGCATCCTTAGATAAATAAAGGTGCCTTCCACCGGACACAGACACACACATGATACACAGACACACTCGCAAATATATCATGGATTCCAAAACTAGGCATAAATGGTTTTTGATCTGCCTGTGGGACATCAGAACGTGTCGACTGGACCTAATGTTTTCGATCCCGTCTGAATTATAGGCTGTGATACTGGGGTAGGAAGGCCAGCGGGACACCCCATCACATCACCGCTTCTCCAGGACAGCTTCTGTCTCAGTCTGACACACCCCCACCCCGCTCCCCCACTATGAAGTCAGCACGGGTCCCCAGCATACCCGCACCGTTGTCCCCAGAAGAACTGCCCTGCATGTGAGCGGATCAGGGACCTGTGTTTAAGGAGAGTCCCCCACCTATTCAAGCCATTTGCAATTGTGTGGGTTTTCTTGAGGAATAAAACTCTACTTTTTATGTCAAAGACGGAACGCTCTTATCAAGGGTGAATGTCCCAGGTGAACCCCAGGAATGAGGCAAGGGTGTTTTACTCCACACTTGCTTGTCTTCAGCTGGAGGCCAACCCTGACTCTGGCATCTGAGTGGAAGGAGTTGATTTGGGAAGTGACCCTACCTCCCCAGAACCAGCAGGGGAGCAGGAAGGGAAGCCCAGACAAAATGGGCAGTTCCTGCTGTAAGCAGCTGGGGTTCCATCCTGCTGGAGACCTCTGGGGGAAAGCATAGGATATAGCCAGAGAGCTAGCTTTTTAGGGACAAGGCAGCTGGAATAGCGATCCATCAATTCCTCCCCACCATTGGCTGAGGGTTATTCCAGGGACTTTCAGCTCCCAGGGCACACAGTTTTGCTCTGTGCGCAGACTCAGGACACTCCATTAGCCAGAGATGGCCCTCGGGCGAGAGTTGTAGCTGCTTGTGGCCTTGCTACTGTGCAAGAAAACGATGGGAGCCAAGGATCCATGAGCAGAGCCCAGACATCCCCACCCTCCCTCCCTCCTTCCCTTCCTTATTTTCTCCTTTCTTCCTTCCATTCTCTTAATAAGAACCACCTTTGAGGGAGGCTGTAAGTATACACAAACTTGCTGGAGGAGGAAATCCATACCGAGAATTCTAGGATAAATAAATAAATAAGAAGAGAGAAGAACAACAAAGGGTCCAGCTCAGTCTTCCTTTCATCTGGGCAGTCCCCCAGCCCCTCCTCCCGTGGTCTGCCCCTCAGCCCTGAGTTAGGTGCCTGTTCTGTGGTTCTAGTCACTCACTGAGAACACTCCTACCCATGCCACCCATGCCCATCATCCTGACTTGTGATCATTGGTTCACCTATCAATCACCTTTCCAAACCAAGGTGTTTGTTTGCTTGTCTGAATTTCTGCATTCCCTGAACAAAGTTGCTTGGGCACTGATAGGTGCTTAATTAATCTCTAGGAGATGAATGAAAGGTGCCTTTGAATGATTCCACTCTTATCTCTACTACAAGTTTAAAAGCTTAGCATTCAGGATAGAGAACTTCCAACCAAGTTCCCTTGGTGCTTCTTTTTTTTTTTAAGAATTTTTATTTATTTGTTTTTGAGAGAGGGCGAAGAGAATGAGCAGGGGGAGGGCAGAGGGAGGGCAGTCATTCTACTCCAAGGATTTTCAACCTACGCATTATTGACATTTTAGACCAGAACCTTCTTGGTGGTGGGAGTTGTTCTATGCATAGTAGGATGTTTCTCAGCATCCCTGGCCTCTACCCACTAGATACTAGCATCATTCCTTCTGATCATATCAGTATCTCCAGATACTGCCACAAGGTCCAGTGGGAATAAGATCATCCCAGCAAAGATCCACTGGTCTAACACAAGCCTGGCGAGGAGTTGACTAACCATGATCTCTGGGCCAGATCTGGCCTGCAGCCCACTCTTGTAAGACTTATGTTAAAAAGGGTTCTGACATTTGTAAAGAGTTGTTAATAAAGAAAAATCAAACAAAGAAGAAGAAATGGTAGAGAATATTTGTCGTCCTGATGTGGTGGGAGATGCACTAGGCTGGTAAGACACAAAAGATGTCCATCAGCTCCAGACCCAAGGTAAAGCTATCCTCTGGACACTAGGTGCCTCCTCAGTCAAATGAAGGAGTTGGACCAGCTTCAGGAGTTTGTGAGTTGACTTACAGTGTCTAAGGACATGGGAGGACAGCTGTGGGACCAGGAAGAGACTCCTCACGTGATCTTCACATTCTCATCACAGAAGATTTTGGTCCTTAGTCAGACATTGTCTTTTCACAAGCTACCGCAAGGGCTGTTTTGGGAAGAACCTGGAAGAATGGTTTGAGAAAGCTTGTAGAGAACCTCTGTGCCATTCAACAATGCTCATGCCAGGAGAAGCAAAGATGAGTGACAAACAGTTCACTTGGGAGAAGGTAGACAGGTAGGCAGAATTCAAATTCAACATAATAGGGGTTACAAGCATGTCATGTCTGGAAACTAACATGGAGGGGTCCGAGAAGGCTTTCTAGAGAAGGGGGCATTGTCCAGGAAGCAGAATCATGAAGGCATTCGCTAAGTGAGGGGTGCTTTCAGAGGAAGAGGAAGAAAGGCAGGGGAGGTTGCTCTTCAGAAAGAATGCATGAATAAAGGCTGGAAGCATGAGAGCTCAGGGTATCTGAAGAGCTAGGGGGAGTTTGGTGTTGCCAAAGGGGAAAGCGAGAAGTGAGGATTTGGGAGAAGTCAGACACCGTCATTGAAGGCCCCACACTGAGGAACCTGTCTTTTATTCAGTACACAATGTGAAGTCACAAAAGGGATTTTTTTTTTTCACTGTGACATGGTAAGTTTGGGATAAATCATTCTCCCTTGTGTTAGAACAGTCCTGGCACTGTCTTTGAGGAAAATTTTTTTCTCAGTCTTCTAAATGATAAAACTAACACATGTGCATGTAGAAACTCTGGAAAGTGTACCAAAGCATAATCAATAATAAAAAAAAAATTGCACATAAACTCTTCATGCAAAGGTAACCGTTAAGAACATTTTGGAACACATTTTTCCAATCTGTTTTCTATCTATATTTGTAAGTAGCTGAGATTACAGGTATATGGTACTTTGTTGTCCTTGTTTTTAAATTTGTTTCATATCTATTTCCCAGTCTCTGATAATGTAGCCAAAAAGAAGCTTTCTGACTGGTCTCCCTCCATCTTACCCACTTACCCTCCCTTCTTACCCACTCCCCTACGATGGCCTGACCCTAGCCCATTCTATTCTCAACACAGAAGCTGAGGTGGTTCTCTCAAAGTGTACAGAGAACTATAAATAACAATAAGAGAAGAGTTTCATACACTCACTATCCAGAGTCCCACTGTTAACATGTTGATGTGTTTTTTCCATGTCCTTTTTCTGTGAATAGTTTTAAATAGCTTAGGTTACATGGAACATAGTAATTATTTTTCATTTTCTTGTGGTATAAACCCAACTGATAATAGGAAGTCAATTATACAAACTAATACTTACCAAAAAAAGAAAAATTTGCCATTCGTGCGATCCTCCAAATAACCTAGATATCCCCTTCCCATTCCCCCGCTCCCAGCCCCAGGTCAAGAGAGGCCACCATAGAGAGGCAGATTGGTCTGACTTGCTTAATCCCACTCTAAAATTTTATGTTAAATTGTTTTCTGGTGGCATGCCCTCAGCTTGTAAGAGAGAGAGCATTTTTAATGTGAAATCTGTTGTCATGTTTGCTTTAAGGATGTTACTGAGATGTTGTCCACTACTGCAGACAATGTCTCCTTTAAGAGGCCTCAAGAGAAACATTCTTTTCATAGCTATTGCTAAAAAATGTTTTGCTTCTCTTTAATGGAGAGCATGAGTTTTAAGAAAACATATTGACAGTGGAATCCAGGTAACCCAATGTATTCTATTCTTTTTATTGACCACTAGGAGACTAGAGCCAATGCTCTAGCATAGGAACCAGTATGTGTTATACAGTATTCTGTAGTGTATAGACCAATATTGCCTTTCTTTATATATAAATCTTTTTACAGGCAGTATTGGTCCCCACACAACATAGCACCAACAGTATGAGTTTAATCTTTTAAAATTATCATCTAGACAGCAAAAGACCAAAAAAATAAAATTTGGTTTAAAAATATTCTCCATGCACATTATCCTCAGTTCCCTTGTTATCAATGAGACATATAAATGCAGAAAATACTCCATTTAACATATATTAGTACTTCATATACTAGCCACCATGTACAACTTTAGAGCATACATCTGTGTCCTAAACTTTTGTCTATCCTTGTCTTACTCTATCTTTATTTCCTCTTTCCCTTGACTGCTGTGTAGATATAATTATGTATAATATTTATATATGAACAGCACATATATTCAAAAATATCCATAAATAATGTATACATATGCCTATATTTCTTCAATGCACTATCTCTTACGGTATAGCCATTATTTGTGACATTTTTGGAATGAGAAAAGGTCTCAAAGAGCAACTGCTGTACAGATAGGTAGGCAGGGCCAGTCTGGAAACAGGGAGCCCCGTTAGAAAAGTATGGCCAAAGTGACAGGCAAGGCCAGTTTGAGCTAAGGTCACAAATGTTCACATTTGTGAACATTTCTGTGGAGAAAGAAGTAGGATGAAAGATATTTGTGAGGCAGAAACATCTCAACTTAATGAATGGTTAGTTGGGACGGAAAGAGAAGTCCCTTCTAGGTTTCTGGCTTAGACTGAAGATTACCAGTCAGGACAGGGAGTGGTCTGTGAGGAAACATGCAGCACTCATTCTTGAATACATTGATTTGAAGGAACTGTCTAGGACAGCCAGATGGAGATGTCAAGCTTTCTCTACCACTCCATAAATTTCCACTGAAGTTCATTTGCTCCTATTACTTTTCTCTGCCTGGAATACAGCCATTTTTGCTTCTAATGCTGACCAAATTTGAGCCATCTTCTGGGCCCCATTGAGTTCCCAAGCTTTCAAACAAGCATCTATGCTCACTTCTTTCGTCTGACTCCCAAAAACTCTTGTGATCAGTATTCTGTCCAGAGAAAAGCCTTCAAGAGTCCCATCTTGCTACTGTTTTATCTCATAGGTGAAGTTCATCTACTTATTCATTCAGCGACTGTGTAGTGAGAACCATCCACATGTCCTGGCTAGGTGATGGGCACACAGATGTCTTAGGCATGGTCCTGGCCATCCATTGGAAGAGGAGACAACACTCCATAAGCAGGTCACTGTATGCCTTCTGAAGGCACACGAGGTCCATTCTCTTTTTATAGTTTCTCACGGTGGCTTGCTCAGGCTACACACAGAGCCAAGCCTCAACAAATAGCATATCAACTGGTGGATTATTGATTCAAACTTGCAGTAGAGAAACTCCATAGCACACCTTGGCCGATGAAATCTGGTATCTTTTTGAGCACCAAAATTCTGTTATACGATTTGAGTCATGACAGCAAGTAATAGAGACCTTGTCCCTAAAACGTGGCTTTCATCTCCTTGGCCATATTAGGTGGGCTCCTGCTGCTCACACCCAGAAGAGGCAAAAGTCTGAAGGTCTGACGTGACCAGCAAGTTCAGGCTTTTGCAGAGTAGACCTCATATTTAATCTGCAAGAGGAATTAGGAATTAAGGGCAATAAAGACCCTTTCTATTCAGATACATAAGGCAGGAGAGGGGACTTAGTAGTGTTGCAGAGAGTAGTGAGTTGGGACATGGCAGATTCAGGTCCTGAATCTGCTCTTAACCAACTGCTTTGACTTGGGCAAGCGACTCCTTGCCCTAATTCATAGAAGTAGATAGCTAGAAAGGTGATATTTCAGAACCCTTTGTGTTCTTCTCCTTCCATTTTGTTTTGTGAGATTGAAAGAAAAAAATGTCCATAGTTAAGAGATTTCCTGGATGACAGTCACTCGAGTGAGTTCTCTTGGGCTTCAACCCTGTCCATGGGAAGATCTGGATATAGTAACTACCAGCTTTAGAAGTTAGGCAATATTTGGGTGTGGTCTTGAAGAAACTTTCTACTGCATGAGAATGCTTTATCCAGAAGGGACAATGTACCTGGGCGGAGAGGGTGTCCTGAAGTCTCAAAACCTCTAGCTTGTTGCCCCAGAGCATGTGGCCTGGTGGAGAGTCCTTACCAGGGCATCATGGAGAAAGCTCTAGGCCTGAAATGGATGACGTCACTCCTGGACCCACCACTTGCAGCTGATGGGGCTTGGGAGAAAATCTGAACTCTCTCTATACTTCAATCTCTTTGCTTAAAAAGTAAGGATTTTTCTTTAACATCCCATCTACCTCTAGCATCCTATAACCTCTTGCAAAGTGCATGCACATGTGGGTATGTGTGTGGTTTGCAGGAAATGCTTTGTTTTTAAAACCCCAAGTTCTTTAAGTTTTCATAATGACCGCTACTGATGATTTCTAACATTCTGAAAACAAAACAGCATCTCGGCTTTCTTCAGCACAGCACAGAGTTGTGAAAAACACACAAGCTTTGAAAGCTTGGAGACCTGGGTCCACTATCTGCTGCTGCCACGTCTTAACTACATGGCTTGGAGCATGTCACATCTAATTTACAACATTTGTTTACCTCCTCCAGACTTTGCACCTTATACCATCGCTGGTGTACATTTTTGTTGCGAGGTGTGCCTGGTACAGATGCTGGCACAGCCCATCTCTGATTATTGGTACCTCTTCTCTCGTAATGTCTGCAGGCTTTACAAGGATATTTGAGTCCACTAATCAAATGACTAATGGATGAACACACTTTCATTTTTTTTCTTTTTAGACAAAATGAGTCTTTTATTTTTGACTCATTTAGCAAAACATTTTAAATCCAACAATGAATGTTTGTTGGCAGCTCAGAGACTACGTGGCACTGGGGAGGGGCTGGTTATTTGCCACGGATGAGAGCTCCTGGTGGTATCCTCTCCCCAGCTAGAGCAGGAGGCTGTTCTCTAAAAGGAGAGAGAAGGCTGTCTTTTTTTTTTTTTTTTAATTTATTCTACAAGAGAATGAGGTAACAACATTTTCATGCAGGAGAAAAAAACAAAAAACAAAAAACAAATGCACAAACTCTACGGGCTCCATTTCTTCATTTATAAAATCAGGGGCTGTACCAGATTATTTTTAAGGCCTCTTTATGAGTTTATAATATTGGCTTATAAACTGGATCTGGATATAATTTCAAAGCAATTTGAAGAGATAAATACCAAAATGGGGTTTTAAGACCAGCGGCATCATTGCGATAAATTAAAGAAGTATGACTACTTTAGAGGACAATGTTCATTTGGTTGTGTAATTCAAGTCAGGTTATTTTAATAGTATTTATTGGATGCCTACTCTGTTACATTCCAGTGGCTCGGTTACTTTTGCAGCCACACCTCAGACATGTGGGAAGAAGAGGAAAAGATGGAGGAAGAGACAGAGACAGAATGAGGTCGAAGGTCAGGACGAGAGTAAGGACGAGGCAAGGCTGGCAGTGTCCGCCTGTCAGACACTGGCTCCTTTATACAGTATGTCCCACTGTCCCACTTGACACAGTGGAACACCTAAATGTGGCTGAGAAGCACTTGTAAATTGAATCATGTTCTATTGAAAACACTTCCGTGATAATTTTCTTATTTTTTGTCAAAAGAGATGTTACTCCCGCGTTCTAAATCTTTATTGGATCTGCTTAAAGGAAAGTTCAACTGTAGTTCTTTTCCTGGAGAGGAAAAGTGATGTCAAGCTACCCTGATGAGAGCCCGGTGTGGGAACAGCTTGTCTGGCCTCCTGGGCTCTCTAGGGGAAAGGAGATGGAGAGGAGGAACAGACGCATATTCCAGAACTGGACTTTGAATGGGCCTTTGGCCAAACTTGGCCCAATTTCTCAGCTGAGAGAAAGTACTGACCAAAGCTGAATGCCGATTCCAAGCCAGCTTGCTTTGGACATGTTGTCCTCTGCCAGGTAAGCTCAGGGCCCTCTCCATGAGGCACTTACCCAGCCAAGGAGAGGAAATGCAGGGAAAAGAAGCAGTGCCGTTCCCCCCTTCTTTACTGCTGGGCACGAGCTTTTGTACAGCTCTCACAACTAAGGGAGGAGGCAGAGAGGGGAGGAAAAGATGGGCAAGTGGAGAGAGAGGAGATCAGGCCACCCAAGGAGATGCAGGGTGCAGAGAAAGCCAGGAAAAGCCAGGAGGGAGTCGCCACGGAAGAAGAAAACAATTCAAGCAAACTTGGGGACTAAGGGAAAAATGAGGAAGGGCTTCAGGAAAACCTCATGACCATGACGGAAAAGAAGGAGGAAGCGGAGGGTGCGAGGATGGGAAGCCAGCTGGGAAGAGATACAGAGGCGTTGGACCGAGTCAGAGCTCTACAAGGTACAATCCCAGACCCCAAGTTCAAACCTTCTTCTTGATTTAGAAAAATGTCCTGTGATTAACTCTTCAGTATGAAGCCCAGTGTACAGGAATTTCCTTTAGCTGTTGCTTCTTTACATACTTCTGGAATGACAAGGAATTTAAGCATGTTAGCTCATTTTCCAGAAAGATTCATGGCAGGATTTCTAACTCTGCAGAGACTGCATTTGCAGAAGCTGTAACAGGAATGGCATCCTGAAATGTTGGTGGGGGTTGAAGATGAGGAGGGGTTAATATTTGAAATTAGGTTGGCATTCAATTTTAAGTCACTGCCTTAGTTTCAGTATAAATATAAGGGATTGAAGAACTGCATTACCGGGCCATCAAGGTTCTAACATCCAACATGCCCTGTCCTGGGGAGAACACAAACACATGGGACTCAGAGAGAATTCAAATGTTCCCTTAGTGCTCCATTTGTCTGAGCGGTTACATCAGAGAATAAGATGGTACAGATTCGGATCTTAGTTCTTTTGCAGCGTCTGTCTTCCTAGAGGTAGATGTTTCCAGACTTAAGAAAAAAAGAGGAGCAGATTCAAATGGTTGAAGTAACCCACATTATGGACACAGCCTCTGGGAGATAAACTAATGTAAGAGGCAACATCAGCAATGGAAGTCACACGATCCACCAATCTCATTCCGCCCTGGACATAAACAGTCCTTATCAGCCCTGAGATAACACTCCCAGAGCAGCCGATTCTTCTTCTCAGAGGTGTGTGCACACTTGGAACTAATTACTAATAATTTAGTAATTATTCATTTAATATCTGTCTTCCTCTTCAGACTGTAGGCCTACAGTGGGGGCTTTTCTAGGTACTCAACAAATGTGAGGTCCCAACAAATCTTGGTTATCTGACTGCAAATACCACAGCACAGCAGTGAGTCATGTAGAAAATACATCTCTCGCTGTGTTGTGGCTGATTTAGAAGAAGTGGCATAGAATAGTGGAAAAGCTCTTGAATTCAAGACAGCAGCTCTGTTCGTGTCCCAGCTCTGCTATTAACTTGTACAACTTTGGTCAAGTAACTTCCCCATATCAGTCTCCGACTCCTTTGCCATGAAATGCCAGGATTAGAGTCAATGACCTCTGAGGCCAACCTGGCTCTCATAGTCTGTGCTTCAGCTTCTCCGTAAAGTGGACACAGGAGGTTTACTTGTGACCACAACAAAACATCAGGAACTCATAAAAATGCCAAATACCACCTAGAGGAAAAGTGGGAACAAGTTTTTGTATGAAATGTGCTTGGGTTGCATGATGCAAATGTTTCTTTTGTGAGGGAAGGAAGGCCATAGGATATGATTACTTAATCTGCCACTGAGCTTCCTGGGCAGGTCTGGCCAAGTGAAAGATACCTATCGCTCTTGTTCAAGGTCCATTTCCTACGGAGTTGTCACATTGTTGAATTATTGTCGAGTTGAAGTCCAAAAGGGGAAATATTTTGCAATCTAGGGTTGGACCCTGGAGCTATACAATCATGATTACTGATACAGAGTTTCCCAGAAATACTCTGTGCGCCAGGGCCACACTGAGGAGCCCTCATGTTTCCGTGCGCCATTTTATGAACTTACCTCACCAAAAGAGCTGCTGGTCCGTGAAACGTTTTCCAAAGGAGCTGGTGAAAAGATCTCATTTTGCCTACCGTTAAACCATTCCTTTTCTTAAATTATTTATGAAATAAACTTTTAAACAAAACTCTTTTTAATAGCTTGGTTTAAAAAGCACTTTAGGAAGGGGCACCTGGGTGGCCCAGTGGGTTAAAGCTTCTGCCTTCTGGTCAGGTCATGATCCCAGGGTCCTGGGATTGAGCCCGGCATCGTGCTCTGTGCTCCACAGGGAGCCTGCTTCTTCCTCTCTCTCTCTCTGCCTGCCTCTCTACCTACTTGTGATCTCTGTCTGTCAAATAAATAAATAAAATCTTTAAAAAAAACAGCACTTAGGAATAAAGTCATATTTGTCTTCACAAAAAGAGCATTCTGTGTATCGAGCCACAGGATAAAAAGCCTGGAGCTTCCTGAGTCTTCAAACAGATGCTGTTTTGATGGTTGTTGTCTTTTAAAATTCCCACCATCCTAAGAGAGTTCTTCTTCATGGTGTTGTTTGCACACTTGTGATTATGGACTTAATCATTTATGGTCGTGGTGATAAAAGGACAAGCATTCCTGGGTAGGTATTCCAAACCCCCAGCTTTTCCACCCATCAGTGTATGGCCCTGATCAAGTCCCTGCTTCTCTGAATCTCAGTTTTGTTTCCCTGTAAACTATTCAGCCTGGTTCCCAGAAGCTCTGGGTTCTATGGAGAACCTTTGAAGTCAAGGTGAGAGTCAGGTGGGAAGAGAGGAACCAAGAGGCAGATGGGCTCTGGGTTTCCATAGCAGAAGTTCACTCTTGTATATTATGCATTCAGAGTCTGCATAAAATTTCACTGAAGAAAGGATTCTGCTGCTTATAAAGAGTTTGAAAAACATAGTACTTGATGTCTCTAAAAAAAATCCTCTGAGTTCATGTTCACATAAATTTGTGAACTCAGATAAATAAACACATACACTTACATGCCCTCTTTCCACAGTGCAAAAACCAAAACTGGTTAATGTTCCATGGGTCATGCTGCAAAAGAATACTGGTTTCATTTTCTTTTCATGCTACTGTCCCCCACAGGCTGCCCCCCAGTTGCTGCTGGGAGGTGGGGAAGCACTGTCTTTGGCTGAGTCTTCAGTTGAAAGCTTAGTTAGAATTGGAACTTTAACGTTTAGAAGGGAAGCTTAGAGCTGACCTATCTACCCCTTCACCTTGTATATGAGGAATCTAAGGCCTGAAAAGTGAGTGACTCTCCCAAGGTCACATACCGGTTGGTGGCAAAGCCATGGTCAGAAGCCAGGTCTCTAAATCCCAGCCAGGGCCCTGACGAGTGCACCATGTTCTTGGAAAATGAGGGAACCACAAATGGGATGTCTGGATGTCTTCTGTTGATGATTCAAAAATAAAAATATTCTTCATATGCCTCTGTGGTATGGGTTGATCTTTAGATCTACCAAGATCCTAAAAGAAAAAAAAATTGTGCATGCACAAACACACACACACACAGGCACTTTGCCAAGGGGATAAGGGGTATTGAAAAAATCCTTGGCAAGTGGATACTTCAAAGCTTCAGAGGGTTTATCTAAAGAAGACTTTGAATAGAGTTCAATGTTTTATGGGTTCTCCTAATACCCAGTAAATGTGCCTTGCTGAATAAACAGAAACATTTTTAATGACTACTGGAGAGTTACAGACCCAGATCTGTGACTGTGTGTTAGTGCTTGGTTTCCTGGGACCTTTCGTCTCCTGCGTTACAAGCCTAGAGGTGGAATTTGTGTCTATGCCTCTGATTCCAAGCTAAAGTCTCTGGAGAGCCTGAGACTTTTCCCTCCAAAGGTTGGCAGCCAGTTTATTCACCACGACTTGTACAGTCACTAACTGTCTCCACCTCTCTCTCCACCACGAAGAATACCCTTTGATCTCAGTTTAGCCTCACAATATCCCTGGAGGTGTGTCCTTTGCAAGTCTAGAACCTGTTCTCAGCTGGGAAGTGGGTGGTGGGTGAGCATCTGAGGTAGATACAGTTTGTTGAGTTTAGGCCGGGCCATGGCAGGGAATCCCACATCCTGGAAGTCTAAGGGAGTCAGGTCATGAGGTGGGATATTGCAGATCTAGAGAAAACAGAGGCCCAAGGCCCTGTGGTTCAAGAGTATGCGAAGGAGGCTGAGGGCTGGGAGAGCCCTGGGAGCTGAGGGGCTGTGAGGGCAGCAAAGCCAGCAAGCTCTCCCAGCCTTGCTAACCCTGCTGGTCCTGTTTCCAGGGCCTTGGATCATTCCATTTTGGGCAGCAACTTCAGTGGGGTTGGAATTGTAAGAATTTATCCAAGTCTTTTGGAGCTTGTACTCTGTGGGCGTGGCGAGCAAATGGGGCACTTGCAGGCAAGACATCAGGCTCTAGGCTACAAATCAGAGCCCTGTGGCTTTCTGAGGTATCAGGGTCCACACTGGGTCTCCTAAACTTACTTTCCTTTTTGAAGCAGCAGCTCTACTTTTAAAAAGTTCATGTCATGGTCCCAGTTTCATCCCCCTCTTGACAATGAAAACTCCTTCTCAGGAGATGGAGAGTTTCAATGTTACTTGATCGGTGTGTGCATTGATGTGACACACCAAAGCAAAGGCCGTGTGCTTCAGCAAAACCCCCCAAAGAGCACAGGGGAAGAAGAGGTAGAGACACAGAGAGTGAAGCAAAGTAAAGCAGCATTGTTGTTGTCCCTACCTTCTGCAGCAAAGGAAACAAAACAGGAATTGAGAAGAGTCAAGGTTAGGATGGGCATGGCCCCTCCCAAGGTTAAATCTGTAAAAAATGCTAGATGATGGAATGAAAATTCAGGAAGAAGACAGACACACTTCAAAAAAATGTAGTAAGTTCCAAAAATGATTCATGCAGGATTCTGATGGGGGGGGGTGATTTGAAAGAAAAATCAGAAAAATGACAACAGCCTTCTATCTGAAGTGAAAATAAATAACTCATGCCCTTTCTTCCAACCTCAGGGTCTGGTAAATCTTTATCCTGTAAAGTGGGGTAGAAGAAAAATAGCTGTGACTCCTATCCTGTGCTGAAAGCTTAAAGATTTTCAAGACAAGAAAAGGCTTTTGAGAGGTCCATAGCCCAGAGGTAAAAGGCAGATGAAAACTTTGGGAGTGAGAGGGGAGGCAGAGACTGTCTGGGGAAAGAGAGACAAGAAGGTATTGGGAGAAAATGAAGGGAGCCCACAAAGAACACTTTTTAATCAGCCAAGGAGCATTCATATGAAGATACCCCGAATGGCAGTAAGGCTCCACACTTGGTTATAAAGCCAGAAGAATGAAGAAAAAGGCTGCATCCAACTTGCCATATGCCTTACCACAACCATCTGAAGTCTAGCAATGAGAACATTCTCAAAGTTCAGGGTATGTGTTCCCCTGGGCCAACCACCCACATTATAGTGACTAGGTTATACCCAAGACATTTTCAGTGTGGATCTCAGGGAGGCCTAGGGAGGGCATATCTTTTGTTAAGAGAGGAATCCAGAGAGATTTGATAGATGTGCTGTAATGAAGTTCATTTACTGAGCATATGCTCTAAGGTCACCTACTTATTCTGTGCACTCATGGAGCTCTATGGGTTTAGAAGTGGAAACACTGATATCATGTCAGTTGTGTTAGGTATCCATTTTAATGCAACAAATTTTTAAAAATGTGACCCAACTTTATGCTGTCTATGAGAAAGTCACTTCAAATATAATGATATAATCTGCTTGAAAGTAAAGGGATGGGATAAGGTAGGTGATATGAACACCAGCCAAAGGAAAACAGAAGTGACTATATTAATATAGAATAAAGTAGATTCCAGAGCAAAAAGAAATGACCAGAGATAGAAAGGGGCATGACATAATGATGAAAGGGTCAATCCACCAAGCAGATATAACAATCCTAAATGTGTATAGATCAAACAACAGAGTTGCAAAACAGGTGAAGCAAAACCTAATAAAACAGAAAGGAGAAATAGACAAATCTACAATGATCACTTCAACACCTCTTTCTCTCTCACCGATGGATAGAACAACTAGTCAGAAAACTAGCAAAGATATAAAAGAATTCAGCAAGACCATTAACCAACAGGATCTGACTGACATTTTTAGAATACCACCCAACAGCAGAATACACATTCTTTCCAAGTCCCGAGGTGACAGATATGTCTTTGACTATTTTCAAAGCCCAGGCATATCTCAGATACAGCTGTATTCTTATGTCTCTGATGCGACATACTTTTCTCTTTCATCAGGAATGCATAAATGTAGTAAGTCTCATACACATAATTTATTCCACTTACCTCCTTTATTATGTATCAGGGACTGTGTTAGAGGCTTGGTTACATGAAGAACACAGCCAATCCCTGACCAGAATTCCATGGGGAGTCAGAGTTCTAGATGGGATAAAAGTTGATATTTGGAATAAAGTGGGGACACAAAGGGATAGACTCCACTTGGCATGGGTAGCAGGGAGAGGAGTCAAAATAGGCCTCAGAGAGGAAGAAGTTTCACTCATGTCAATTCTTGAAAGATGATTAGGTGTGATCTAGTCATCCTGAAGCAACTAGAGTGAACACTCCTGACGTCCACTTTTGTGCAGATAGAGACAGCATATATGTTTTCCAATATCCCAAGTAGCCATGCCAACCTTGGAGTGGAGGCACCCAAGAAAGCAAATCCACGGCACCTTCAGATCATTTCTATCTGTCTCTAGGTCCAGACAGGTAGGAAGAAACTTGGATCCAACTGCTGTGCTTTTATCTTTCCTTCATTCTCTCTTCCAGCTGGTGAGGCCCAGCAGCCATGGATCTTCCAAAGCTAGTGAGGTCAGGACAGAATTTCTGATAAATGGTCATTTAAGTTCTTTACTAATGTTCTCCTGTCAGTTCTAGCTCTGATCCCCTGACTTGTTTCCCACAAGCTGTCAAGCTTCTACGTCAGGTTAGTCAGGCAGAGCTATATACCAGGTGTCCTCGTTTTGCTTCTAGAAAACAGGTGTCTGCTCCCTAACTCCTCCATCGCCAACGAAGCAGAAAGCCAAAGGGGCTCATTTGTTTTCTTGTGATGCTACCGGCATCTTTGGGAAAATTTTCCATAGGCAAACAGATTTCGGGACCCTGGGGCATTTGATGGGAGGAAACTACCCATATAAAGCGCGAATTTTGTACAAATAGCAATTCTGTGCAGGGAAAAACATGATATCCATGGTACTTATTCATACCCCAGGCTAATATATAGATCTGTTTATCCTTTGAGTCAAACAAATAAACAGACGTATAGTCCAAGGCTCCCTTTCCCTCCCCATGGCTGAGGAGGAAGACGGCCTGTGATTCATTTCCACAGTCTCCCAGTCGCTCTGGAGAAGCACACTCACAGCGTGTTTACATATCACAGCCTTCCGCTACTTCACCAAATGCTTCCTGGCCTTTGCTCAGTGAGCCAGTCGGGCTCCCAGAAAATCCTTCATTCTTTCCCAACTGTGCCGCCCAAGACAGATGTTCTCTATCAAGAACACCAAGTCCTGCCCAGAGGTCGTCGCCAGCAAAAACTCACGAGTGGCCCTTGCCTTTGGGAGATGATGTCATGCCTTGTGGCGACATGTGCTATAATATCCCCCTGAGGCGGAAGACAGTGTGGACTCACATGGGGCTGGGGTGGGGGACCGGGTGGGCCACCCCCCTCTCCTGGGATGAGTGGCTGCAGTGTTTAAGCCAGCCTGGAAGAGCATCCCCTCTCCCACACATCTCCAGGAGAGGATCCTAGAGCCCCTTGGACAGTTCTCAACCCCCTCTGCATGCAAGACATTCTTCTTCCAGAGGTAATGCTACAGTGTAAGCAAGTGTCCTCTCCTGTACCCAGCAGAGCTCCCAGCACAGCCCCACCATCTGTGCAGAGTGAGGTCTTACATGTCTGCAGGGTCCTCTGGTGAGAACTCAGCAGTCTGGGGGAGCGGACTCGAAGCAGCAGGAATGGCAGCCCCAAAGCCAAGCACTACACAACATGGCAGGCTCTGAGGGCATCGCTCGCTCTACGTGTACTGACCCACTTCTAGCCCCTGACAGCGTGTTTGCGGACATTACCATGTTCTCTGATTCCTGGGCCCACAGCCAACAGTGGCCAATTCTCAGGGAATACTGGAGCTCGCAGGGACAGGCCTTAGTGACATTGCCTAACCCACAGTAGATACTCAATGCCTACTTGTTGACCAAAAGAATGATCAAAGGCATCAGAAAAAGCATGGCTAACAGGAAGAGAGGGCCCTCCAAACCCACTCAATCTGTTAAAATGGATGCTTTCATGTCTGGGGTCTTTCAGGACAAGGGAAAAAACTCCAAATTGCAAACTGCCTGCTTGGTGCTGGTACTTAATTATCTCAATTCCTTACATCGTCATCCTATGAGGTATTAAGAACACATTTGAGGGGCGCCTGGGTGGCTCAGTCATTAACCGTCTGCCTTTAGCTCAGGTCATGATCCCGGGGTCCTGGGATGGGGCCCCACATCGGGCTCCCTGCTCGGGGGGGACCCTGCTTCTCCCTCTGCCTACTTGTGCTCCTCCTACTTGTGCTCATTCTCTCTGTATCAAATAAACAAATAAAATCTTAAAAAAAAAAAAGAAAAAGAACATATTTGACAGACATGGAAATGGAAGCACAAAGAAATGGAGTGGTTTGCACTGGGTCCTTTAGCCAGGAAGAAGAAAGGCCTTGATCCCAGCTCAGATCTGCCTCAAAGGCCTGTGCTGTTGATCAAAAAGCTATCGCTTCAAGCTAGCTCTTCCTCTTCTCCTTCCTGAACCAATTCAACCCCCCCATCTATCCCTCTATGTTGTTTTTTTGGGGGGGGGGTATTTATTTTTATTTTTATTTTTTAAATTATTTTATTAACATATAATGTATTATTTGCCCCTGGGGTACAGGTCTGTGAATCGTCAGGCTTACACAATTCAGAGCACTCACCATAGCACATACTCTCTCCAATGTCCATAATGCAACCAGTCTATTCCTTCCCCCCTTCCCCCAGAAACCCACAGTTTGTTTTGTGAGATTAAGAGTCTCTTATGGTTTGGGGTGCCTGGGTGGCTCAGTCAGTTAAAGCCTCTGCCTTAGGCTCAGGTCATGATCCCAGGGTCCTGGGATTGAGCCCCACGTTGGGCTCTCTGCTCCACGGGAGCCTGCTTTCTCCTCTCTTTCTCTGCCTGCATCTCTGCCTACTTGTGATCTCTGTCAAATAAATAAATAAAATCTTAAAAAAAAAAAAAAGAGTCTCTTATGGTTTGTCCCCCTCCCAATCCCATCTTGTTTCATTTTTTCCTTCCCTAACCCCCAACCACCCCCACTCTGCCTCTCAAATTCCTCATATCAGAGAGATTACATGATAATTGTCTTTCTCTGATTGACTTATTTCACCCAGCATAATACCCTCTAGTTCCAACCACATCATTGCAAATGGCAAGATTTCATTTCTTTTGATGGCTGCAGAGTATTCCATTGTGTGTGTGTATGTGTGTGTGTGTGTGTGTGTGTGTGTGTGTATCCCATCTTCTTTATCCTTTCATCTGTTGATGGACATCTAGGTTCTTTCCATAGTTTGGCTATTGTTGATATTGCTGCTATAAACATTTGGGTGCACGTGCCCCTTCGGATCACTACATTTGTATCTTTAGAGTAAATACCCAGTAATGCGATTGCTGGGTCTTAGGGTAGCTCTACTTTCAACTTTCTGAGGAACCTCCATGCTGTTTTCCAGAGTGGCTGCACAAGCTTGCGTTCCCACCAACAGTGTAGAAGGGTTCACCTTTCTCCACATCCTTGCCAACATCTTTCCTGACTTCTTAGTTTTAGCCATTCTGACTGGTGTGAAGTAGCATCTCATTGTGATTTTGATTTGTATTTCCCTGATGCTGAGTGCTGTTGAGCACTTTTTCGTGTGTCTGTTGGCCATCTGGATGTCTTCTTTGCAGAAATGTCTGTTCATGTCCTCTGCCCATTTCTTGATTGGATTATTTGTTCTTTGAGTGTTGAGTTTGATAAGTTCTTTATAGATTTTGGATACTAGCCCTTTATCTGACATGTCATTTGCAAATATCTTCTCCCATTCTGTCAGTTGTCTTTTGGTTTTGTTGGCTGTTTCCTTTGCTGTGAAAAAGCTTTTGATCTTGATGAAGTTCCAATAGTTCATGTTTGCCCTTGCTTCCCTTGGCTTTGGCAATGTTTCTAGGAAGAAGTTGCTGCGGCTGAGGTTGACGAGGTTACTGCCTGTGTTCTCCTCAAATATTTTGATGGATTCCTGTCTCACATTGAGGTCTTTCTTCCATTTTGAGTCTGTTTTTGTGTGTGGTGTAAGGAAATGGTCCAGTTTCATTTTTCTGCATGTGGCTGTCCAATTTTCCCAACACCATTTGTTGAAGAGACTTTTTTCCATTGGACATTCTTTCCTGCTTTGTCAAAGATTAGTTGCATTAGTTGGCATTAGTTGACCATAGAGTTGAGGGTCTACTTGTGGGCTCTCTATTCTATTTCATTGATCTATGTGTCTGTTTTTGTGCCAGGACCATACTGTCTTGATGATTATGGCTTTGTAATTGAGCTTGAAGTCTGGAATTGTGATGCCACCAACTTTGGCTTTCTTTTTCAACATTCCTCTGGCTATTCAGGGCCTTTTCTGGTTCCATATAAATTTTAGGATTACTTGTTCCATTTCTTTGGAAAAAAGGGATGGTATTTTGATATAGATTGCATTCAATGTGTAGATTGCTTTAGGTAGCATAGACATTTTCATAATATTTGTTCTTCCAATCCATGAGCATGGAACATTTTTCCATTTCTTTGCATCTTCCTCAATTTCTTTCATGAGTACTTTATAGTTTTCTGAGTACAGATTCTTTGCCTCTTTGGTTAGGTTTATTCCTAAGTATCTTATGGTTTTGGGTGCAACTGTAAATGGGATTGACTCCTTAATTTCTCTTTCTTCTGTCTTGCTCTTGGCATATAGAAATGCAACTGTTTTCTGTGCATTGATTTTATATCCTGACACTTTATGGAATTCCTGTATGAGTTCTAGCAGTTTTGGAGTGGAGTCTTGAGCTTTCCACATAAAATATCATATCATCTGCAAAGAGTGAGAGCTTGACTTCTTTGCCAATTCAGATGCCTTTTATTTCTTTTTGTTGTCTGATTGCTGAGGCTAGGACTTCTAGTACTATGTTGAATAGCAGTGCTGATAGTGGACATCCCTGCCATGTTCCTAAACTTAGGGGGAAAGCTTTCAGTTTTTCCCCACTGAGAATGATATTCGCTGTGGGTTTTTCATAGATGGCTTTGATGATATTGAGGTATGTGCCCTCTATCCCTACACTTTGAAGAGTTTTGATCAGGAAGGGATGCTGTACTTTGTCAAATGCTTTTTCAGCATCTATTGAGAGTATCACATGGTCCTTCTTCTTTTTTTTTTATTAATGTGTTGTATCACATTGATTGATTTGCAGATGTTGAACCAAACTTGCAGCCCAGGAAAAAAATCCCACTTGGTGGTGGTGAATAATCCTTTTAATGTACTGTTGGATCTATTGGCTAGTATTTTGGTGAGAATTTTCACATCTGTGTTCATCAAAGATATTGATCTGTAATTCTCCTTTTTGATGGGGTCTCTGTCTGGTTTTGGGATCAAGATAATGCTGGTCTCATAAAATGAGTTTGGAAGTTTTCCTTCCATTTCTATTTTTTGGAACAGTTTCAGGAGAATAGGGATTAATTCTTCTTTAAATGTTTGGTAGAATTCTCTCTGGGAACCTGTCTGGCCCTGGGCTCTTGTTTCTTGGGAGATTTTTGATGACTGTTTCAATCTCCTTACTGGTTTTGGGTCTGTTCACGTTTTCTCTTTCTCCCTGGTTCAGTTTTGGTAGTTTATATGTCTCTAGGAATGCATCCATTTCTTCCAGATTGTCAAATTTGCTGGCGTATAGTTGCTCATAATATGTTCTTATAATTGTTTGTATTTCTTTGGTGTTGGTTATGATCTCTCCTCTTTCATTCATGATTTTATTTATTTGGGTCCTTTCTCTTTTCTTTTGGATAAGTCTGGCCAGGGGTTTATCAATCTTACTAATTCTTTCAAAGAACCAGCTTGTAGTTTCATTGATTTGTTCTGTTCTTTTGGTTTCTATTTCACTGATTTCTGCTCTGATCTTTATTATTTCTATTCTGCTGGGTTTAGGCTTTATTTGCTGTTCTTTCTCCAGCTCCTTTAGGTGCAGGGTTAGGTTTTGTACTTGAGACGTTTCTTGTTTCTTGAGAAAGGCTTGTATTACTATATGCTTTTCTCTCAGGACGGCCTTTGCTCTGTCCCACAGATTTTGAACAGTTGTATTTTCATTTTCATTTGGTTCCATGAATTTTTTCAATTCATCTTTAATTTCCTGGTTGACCCATTCATGCTTTAGTAGGATGCTCTTTAGCCTCCATGTATTTGAGTTCTTTCCAACTTTCCTCTTGTGATTGAGTTCTACCTTCAGAGCATTATGGTCTGAAAATATGGAGGGAATGATCCCAATCTTTTGGTACCAGTTGAGACCTGATTTATGACCCAGGATGTGATCTATTCTGGAGAATGTTCCATGTGCACTAGAGAAGAATGTGTATTTGATTGCTTTGGGATGGAATATTCTGAATATATCTGTGATGTCCATCTGGTCCAGTGTGTCATTTCAGGCCTTTATTTCCTTGTTGAACTTTTGCTTTGATGATCTGTCCATTTCAGTGAGGGGGGTGTTAAAGTCCCCTGCTATTATTGTATTATTGTCAATGTGTTTCTTTGATTTTGTTATTAATTAGTTTATATAGTTGGCTGCTCCCATGTTAGGGGCATAGATATTTAAAATTGTAGATCTTCTTGTTAGACAGACCCTTTAAGTATGATATAGTGTCCTTCTTCATCTCTTATTATAGTCTTTGGCTTAAAATCTAATTTATCTGATATAAGGATTGTCACCCCAGCTTTATTTTGATGTTCATTAGCATGATAAATTGTTTTCCACCCCTTCACTTTAAATCTGGAGGTGTCTTTGGGTCTAAAACCTCTGTGTCATTTTTAACAGGTGCCTAACTGGTTTCTTTATTTCCAGTCTCTGCCTGCTATCCCATGCATCATTTTTCAAGCTCCACCTGAGTAATTTTTATCAAAGCCAATGCAGACCATGCCATTCCCTGTTAGAAACCTCAGGTGGCCCTCATTGGCCTGGCACACCAGACTCTTCCTGAGCTGGACCCATAATGCCTTTCCAGAATCATCTCTGTCCCTTCCACTGCACATCCTAACCATTCTTGTGCTTTGTTTATGTGACTGCATCAGCTGAGAAGCTCCCCTTCCTCCTCTTGACCAACCAAACAGGACCCTGACATCCACCACCACATTGCCACCAACATCACCTTCCTCCCTCAATCATCACGGCCCTCTCCCAATGCCATTTTATCTGTGACACCTTCTTGGGCTTGCATGGAACATCCGCACAACACGGCATAAATTTTCTATCAGTTAGGGATTTTGCTTAATAGATTCCCAATTCCTGGCAGAGAACCAGATATATAAATAATTAATAATGGGCAACAAATGATAGAAAACAGTCAATGCTCAGAGACTGAGTACTCAGGTTAAGTGATGGTAAGAATGCAGAGCAGGCAATTGATTTTAGAATGATTTACGTTGGTGAACATTTGCATTCGTAAAAAGTGCTGTGCTTAAAGAGGTAAATTTCAATTGTATGGAAATATACTTCTAGGGCACACCTCATTCCCTCTCAGTTCCAGAGGAAAAAAGACATTGCTTTAAATAATAATGTGCAGTTTAAATAAACTCCGGGCCCTGGTCTCCAGCCTTAGTTCATAGGTGATCTCTATATAACCAGAAAGATAGAGTTTACATATCTAAATTCTACAAATTCTGTATGCCATATACCTTTTCAATGGTCATCTCGGTGGGCAATCCAGACTTCCTGGGACAGCCCCAAAGTGGAGTCAGGCAGGCTGAGGGACACGTGTGATGTGGGCTGATGGGCTCTTTGATGGACCACCTGCCCATCATTGTGTTGATCTGTTTCCTCAGCTATAGAAAGGACACAACATGGCTTATCAGACAGGATGGTTTTAAAGCCACACAATTAAACCCTTTGGATTAGGATCTCATTAAATTTGAATACGGATGGGATTGAGGGTGAAGTTCACCTTTGTACTATTCAAGAAAGAAAAGGTTTAGAAAAGCAAGAACCATATCAACCACATTGCTGGGTAGAGGGATGTGAAAAAAATACCTAAGCAGAGAAACGGCCTTTCAGCCACTTCAAACACCAGGCAAGCATTTATTTGCATGTAGATGAATGACAGGACTACCTCTGCCTGGAACTGCTTTTCTGCTTTCCCCTTGTGCCTAACTAACTTTTACTTACCCTTCAAGTCCTGCCTTAACTGTCAATGGAAGTCTCAACCAACTAAGTGACTAAGTGACTCACTCCTATTATACTCTCAGACTAGTCTATGTCCCCCATTATTATTTTTTTAGACTAGACTAGTGACTAAGTGACTCATTCCTATTATACTCTCAGACTATCTTACATTCTCCATTATTACTTTTTAAAATTTATTATCAGAGTGAGAGAGAGAGCACAAGCAGGGAGAGCAGCAGAGGGAGATGGAGAAGCAGGCTCCCCACTGAGCCAAGTAGCCTGATGCGGGCTTGAGTCCAGGACCCTGGGATCATGACCTGAGCTAAAGGCACATGTTTAATGATTGAGTCACCCAGGTGCCCCTCCTCTTTCATTCTTTCATCGACTGTTTATTAAATGCTTACTTTGCATCAGATTCTGTGTTAGGTGATGATGTAGACACAATTTTCTGCACAAAAGCAACTCACTGCATCCCACTTGAGTATATACAGAACCCCCATAATGCTTTGCAGCCCTTGTCTGTGGAGGTATTGTTCTCCAAAACCAGGTTGTAAGCTCTTTGAACTCAGAGTTGGGATCTTGCCCATCTGACATCACCAGCAGCCTGCACAAATGAGTGGCACAGAGTAAGTATTTCATAATTACATGTGTGCGGTGAGAACACTTCCATCACCTAAAAAAGAAATTCATATCCTCTACAGTCATTTCTCATTCTTTATTATCGCCATTTCCTAAAAACAGTAATACACATTCCATCTTTCATAAAAATGGAATCACACAATATGTTGTTTTCTGTCACATGGCTCTTTCAGGTAACATGATTTTTTTTTTAATTTATTTATTTGTCAGAGGGAGAGAGAGAGAGCGAGCACAGGCAGAGGCAGAGGGAGAAGTAGGCTCCCCACCAAGCAAGGAGCCCGATCCCAGGACGCTGGGATCATGACCTGAGCCGAAGGCAGCCGCTTAACCAACTAAGCCACCCAGGCATCCCAACATGATTTCTTTTTAAGGTTCAGCCATGTGATAACATCCATCACTACTTCAGCCCTTTTTACTGCCAAATAATATTCCATAGTATGGATATACCACATTTTGTTTATTCATCACTCAATGAACATTCCAGATGTTTCAGCTTTTTGGCTTTTATAACTAATGCTGCCAGGAATGTTCATGCACAGCTTTCTTTGCAAACATATTTTTAATTTTCTGGATATATATCTACGAGTGGCATTGCTGGGTTATATGGTAACTATATGCTTAACATTTTGAGAGAAAGAATTTCCAAAGTGACTGCATCATTTAGCATTACTGCTAGCAAGGAATAAGGGCTCCAATTTTCCCACATCCTCATGAACATTTGCTAATGTATGTCATTTATTTTAGGCATCCCAATGTGTGGGAAGCAGTATCCCATTGTAGTTTGGTTTGCACTACCCTAATAGCTAATGATGTTGAACATCTTCATGTGCTTTTAGCCATTTTTATCTATTCTTCAAAGAAATGTTTACTCAAGTCCTTTGCCCATCTTTAAATTCAGGTTATTTGTCTTTCTGGTATTATTATTGATTATTTATTCTGGATAAAGTTTCATATCAGATATATGATATCCTCTCAGTCTATGAGTATTTTTTCATTTTCTTTTTGCTTTCCTTTTTTTAAATTAATTAATTAATTAATTTTATAGACAGAAATCACAAGTAGGCAGAGAGGCAGGCAGAGAGAGGAAAGGAAGTAGGCTCCCCAATGAGCAGAGAGCCCCAATCGACGTGGGGCTCGATTCCAGGACCCGGGGATCATGACCTGAGCCGAAGGCAGAGGCTTTAACCCACTGAGCCACCCAGGCACCCCTCTTTTTGCTTTCCTTTGAAGCACAATTTTTATTTTAATGAAGTCCAATTTATTTTTTTTTCTTTTTTCATTTTCATGTTTGGTGTCACAACTCAAAATCATGAAAATTTGCTCCAATGTATTTTTCTAAGAGTTTTATACTTTCAGCTTCCACATTGTAAGTTTATATGCCATTTTGAATTAATTTTTGTACCTGATGCGAGGTAGGAATTTAACTTTATTCTTTTGCCTGTGGATATCTACTGATTTCAGTACCATCTGTTGAAAAGAATATTCTTTCTCCAGGGAATGTTTTTAAGAGAAATAAGAAATTCTTCCATTCTGATAACAGAACTAAGGAAATGGAGTTATTTACTGTTAATGTAGTGTTGCTATATTTAGAAAATGAAAATTCAGGACATCCAGCTAAATTTGAAATTCAGATAAATAATGAAAAATTTTTGAGCATCAGTGTATCCCAAATATTGCATGGAGCATACCTATATTAAAAATGATTTGTTGTTTATGTTAAATTCAAAGTTAACTGGATGTCTTGTTGTTTTTCTGACAACCCTATATAATGTGTCTCCATTTTATGAACCAAGATGCTGAGGCCTGAAGAAACCAATTAGGCATTGCACAGAGATAACTGGAATTGTCACCATTGTTGGAATGCCCTCCCAGCATCTTGTGTCATATACCCAATACCATGTGACCTTGAATGTGTTTGTCTCTCAATAACTGAGTTTCTCCTATTGCAAAATCGAATTCTTACTAGAGATAAGTAGAGCCAGTAATTGTATGTAAGGCCTCTTTACACAGTGTCATATGCTTGCTAATTTAAAAAAATTTTTAAAAAACCCACAAAATTATCCTGTGATTTTGAGGTTTCTTTATACTTCTCTGACAGCTTTACAGCCAGCCATTCCATTTCTTCTCCATTTCTTTCTCTTTTTTTTAAAGATTTTATTTGTTTATTTATTTGACAGACAGAGATTACAAGTGGGCAAGAGAGGCAGAAGCAGAGAGAGAGAGAGAGAGAGAGAGGAGGAAGCAGGCTCTCTGAGGAGCAGACCCAAGATGGGCTCGATCCCAAGACCTGGGATCATGACCCGAGCTGAAAGCAGAGGCCTTAACCCACTGAGCCACCCAGGTGCCCCCCACCCCTTTTAAGGATAGGAAATTGAAAAGGCCTAAAGGATTGAGATGTAGTCCTGATATAATCTGTAAGTGACATATACTTTGTTTAGGAGGCAAATCTCTGGTTGTCCTTCAAAGGTGACAAGAAATTTTTCAACAAGTTGATCAACATTCTCCTTTCTCTCAAGAGAGGACAGAATGTCCATCAGCCTCCAAGCAGACTTGCATCTATGCCCCTCAGGTCAGGTGTGGCTGATTATCCTAACATAGCCTATGAACCAGGTAGCAGAGGCTGCTAAGCAGACCAGGCATCCACACTGAAGCAAGCTGTGAGAATTGCTCTTGATATATCAGAATCTATGTCAGAGTTACAGTGGAGACCTTGAACTTTACAGACTGGAACCAGAAAGCTTCCTGTGCCTACTTTGTAAAATCCATGATTTGATAGATAGCACCACTGTACATCTATAAATGGTCTACTATTTTCTCCATTAAGCACACATGTTCCAAGATTTATAAATTGCTGCATGACTCTCTAACAGATCTGTTTGATCCTTTTGGAGGACAAAACTTAAGTGCTACAGAAATGAGACATTTATGATTTTCTGATAGAATCTTTAAATAACAATAGGTTCAAATATCCTTTTTTTTTGACCACTTCTCAAGATTTCAGAGTGGATCCCTTTATACAGAAAAAATCTGAAAATGTATTGTCTTTTAGTACTTGACAAAATCTTTCTTTATAGCTGTTCCCACTTGAAAAGGTCTAAGAAAATGTGATGATTCTTTACAGGTTTTTTTTTTTTACCTGATTGATTCATGTGGCATCTAAGTGTAATTGTGAGATATTTACAGGATCTCAGGTTCCCCCTAGAAAAGTCCTGAGATAGATAGATATATATATATATATATATATATATATATATATATTTATATATATATCGACCTATATATATCTATATCTGGCAACCCTATATATATAAATAATAAATATTTTATATAATAAAACCATATATATGGTTTTATTACAATTTTTACATATATATAAAAATTGTAATAAAACCCTAGCAAATTTTAATGAAGGGGGCCAAAGTAAAAAATAATCCCAAGAATTTAGAATTCACAAGATGGTGATTATTTGAAATTTTATACATGAACCTCTATCTAATTACCTAAAATAAAATAATTATCTAAAAATAAGCATTTGTTTCCTCAAAAGTGTTTTGGTGATAGTCAAACTTTAAAACTCCCTTAGAGTCTGAGATACTTTTTAAGAGAAGAAGTTCCTATGTTCTTCTGATTACAAACTGTAAAACACAAAATATAATTCAAACTAATTTCAAATACAACTGGTATTTTAACCAAGTTCTTCTGCTTCACATACAACCACACACAACATTTAGATGAAACATTATTTGTAACCACTATGGGTTTAATGAGATTATATGGCTTAAATTAACATTAGCAAGATTGATAATTTAGGCATTGATAGCTTTGGTGTGGTTCATATTAATGTCAATAATAAATAAGGAGAATGTTGATTAAAAGAAGCCTAAGACCTTGGAAAGCAATAAAAACTTTGGTATGTGAGGAGGGCTCCTTTCTGAAGGACACATTTACAAGAGGCATGGCAGTTGGTTCATAATCTCCATCATTGCCAGGACGATCACACACTCAAGGGTGTGTGGGTGTGGATCCATTTCTCCCAGCAGCCAGAGCTCCGACACCCCAGATTGCAGTTATCTCTGTCCTTGATGTTACAGCCTCTAGGGTCAGAAGTCCAGCTTGGAAACAGCTCCTCAATTACCCATTTATAAGGAGGCTTTCGGTGTAGCACCCTTGACATGTCCAGATTTCATGTTCTCTTCCCTTTGATCTATAACAGTGAGCTTTGTCAAAACACAGGAGTGAATGGGGAATCTTTTCAGGATGCCATAAAAGCCGAGCTAATTAAGTCATTTGACCCTTCATAAAAATCATGCGTGATGGCCAAGTTGGTCTTCCTTTAGCTGAGTAAAAGCAAGAGGAATTCCGGTACAACTAGGAAACTACAACATCTAAGCTAAGTACTCACCATCTCCTTCTCGCTCTTTACTTCAACTTTTAAAATGTACCTTAGAGGTTGGGAAGTTTTCAGATCAAAGTATACAAAAGGACCGTTAAGTATCTCTCACTGTAGATTCTGCAGCATGTGAACTTCAACTTGGACAGGAGAACTCAGTGCCACGCTGGGTTCCTCTTTCAGGCTTTACCTAGAGAATTCAAATTCATCCTTCAGCGTTCTACCTCTAGTTTTGCCTCATCTCTTAGCCACTCTGGCGTCCATTTTCTTTATGTGTAAAATGAAGAAATTAGATGAAATAATAGAACTCTAAATAATTTCCCACGTCCCAACTCTATGATTTCCAAATGATTTCTGGGGGGAAGAAAAATCACTTCCCACTTTTACTGAAGCTCTTGTCCCGTCATTGGTGCCCAAGTGGAAACTGGGTGTGTTTGAACTTTGGGGAGTAGAAGGTGAGGGAGGGGCCAGGAAGGTGAGAAAAAAGCTCAAGGTCAATCAAAGCCTAGGCCTTGGTTTCCTGTCTATCCTGAAAGAGGGGATTTCCCAAGCTGCAGAGCCAGAGCCCCTACTTATCACTTGTTACTCCAGTTTGGATAACAATCAGTGTAATTAACAATGGGGGCACACCACACAATCGAAAAGACCTAATGCTATTTGGCAACAAAATTTTCAAAAAGGAACTGTTGGCTCCCTTTTGTCTGCACTTAGGTACAGATGAAAAATAGAAAAGTCAATTAAAATCATCCTACCAACCCTCCATTACTTGACCAAAAAAAGAGGTTGAAAATAACTCCAGACTATATAATGCATTTGAAGACATTAACAGTTCTTAGTGTTTCCAGAATGTTTACTGAAGGCCGGGAGAGAACCTGGTTGTTTACAGAACTTCCTCATTCCAGAAAGATCTGTGACTACCTAAGTGGCTTGACTGTCCCATGTGTGCAAAGGATGTGTTTTTTGAGCACACAAAAAAGAAGGCCATCCAGTGTCTCCCATGAGGTACTGTGTGGGAGGGAAAATCAGTCTCAGCCAAATCACTGTCCTACAGTGAAGTGCCTTACATGACCTGTGGGAGAATGAGTCAAGAAGCATCAACTCCATGAGAACAGCTTGTATTTATTTATAGCAGAAATCAGAGGATTGAGAACACATGGTTGAATCAGGAGCCAGAGTACCATGTATGAATGCTGAGTGCCTACTAAGCACCAGTGCTCTAGGCCCTAGGGACTTGGGCAAAAAATGAACCCAACAGGGTCCCAGCCCTTGCTGGAGCTTACAGGTTAGCAAATGAGGCAGATGGTAAAGGAATCAAGCCAGGCTATGAGTTCCCAGCTGTGAAGAGATTAGGACTTTCCAAGCTTCAGAGATAGTTGGTCTTAAGTCAAGATACCAAAGAAGATGAGTTGGTCCATTTTTGGTGGCATGAGACCTCACACAACCTCCATCCTCGGGACTCTCAAGGTGAATAATGGGAATAAATGGTGCCATTTTCTGGGTCTCAATGATTTGCTAGTGACCAGGTACTTCTGTACATGATCTCATTTAAAACAAGGTCGCTAGCATAACAAATAACATGGAGGACATGGGGAGATGGAGAGGAGAGGGATTTGAGGGAAACTGGAAGGGAAGGTGAACCATGAGAGACTATGGACTCTGAAAAACAACCTGAGGGGTTTTGAAGGGGCGGGGGTGGGAGGTTAGGGGAGCCTGGTGGTGGGTATTAAGGAGGGCACGTATTGCATGGAGCACTGGGTGTGGTGCAAAAACAATGAATACCGTTACGCTGAAAAGAAATTTTTAAAAAAAGAAAGAAAACGAGGTCACTGATGGACCCTTGATACCATATAATTGTGGTGCTGTTCCACTGGTAATGAGAATAAGCTTGGGTTCTTACAGGGTCTCAGCCAGGTGGATGGCTGGAGGCCAAGGGGCAGCATGGTGTCAGGGAGCACAGAATCAGATCCTGGGTGTCCCAACTCCCCACCCCAGTATCACTATCCCTAATCTGGGGCAAAGGGCGATGGGGGGAGGAAGCATATGCATACAATTTACCTTATCTTAAGCTCAGAAATGTGGCCTTATTCACTCTGTCCTCTCCCAATACAGCGTCTTAGATCAGACATCCTATCACTGAAGCTCGAGTGTAGGGGCTGTGTAATTTTACTAATGTCAAGATCATTTTATAATCTACTATGGAAAAAGTTAAATACACATATTCAAATTCCCACTAAATGTGGATTTCCCTGGACAACTAACAAAGCAGGTCAGTAGACAAAGAGAAGATTTAGTTTTAGGAGGCCTAAAAATAAAATGTGCCACTAGCATCTTTACCCAGTAACAATGAATACTAATAATACATTAAAAAGAGAAATTCATTGGTGGGATATTTATTAGTACTCATGCAAAGCCATTCACCAGCACAGTTTCCTCATTTCCCATTTCTCTTCCTTCAGTATAATTTAATAACAGGAAAGAATACAGAATTAGGAAAAATGTAAAAATATTTCTGGCACAGACACTTTTAACATTAAGTTTTAAACAAAATTTTCTCAGAACAGAAGAGAATCTGGAAACCATGTGAACACTCCAACTGAATGAGTAAGGTAGAAAGTGGGAGGCAGAGAGAATATATGGTAAAAGAAAATATATGATTCATATTGTTGATAAAAATAGTTGTCCTTTAAACTAAAAATTTTCATTAATGCCTAAAATAAGTCATTGTCCTGGAACTTAATGGGGTCAAAATCTTTGCTGTGTCTCTTAAATTACCAGCCAGTATTTTTTATTTCTTTTGGAGTAGGGTTTTTTTGCCCCTGATAGTTTATGAAGATTTCATTGAATTCTCTCCCACGTAGCATTTAACTCATGAAATGTGGTCATTTAAAGACATTTTGGATTTGACTAAACATTGGTGCAGCAGTGGGTAGTGGAAAGAATTAAAAGGTGGGGGCCATTCATTATCTTTGTCCCCTTAATCTATGTGCAGATCCCACTGAGATCCTGGAAGAGCCTGATTTGTTAGAGTCTCACTCTTCTGGTCATCCTAGAACCCTTTTGATCATTTGGGCTACCCCGCCCCTTTTTTTTAGAGAGAGAAAGAGGGAGAGCATGGGTGGGAGGAGCAGAAAGGGAGAGAGAATCGTGCGGACTCCATGCTGAGAGCTGACCCAATGCAGGGCTTGATCTCACCACCCTGAGATCATGACCTGAGCCAAAATCAAGAGGGGGACACTTAACTGACTGAGCCACCTAGAGCCCCTTCCCCTACTTTTTTTTGAGGAAATGAAAGAGAAATATCAGTAGTTCTAGTGTGCCGAACTTGAGGTAGGGTTGTGATAGATAGAGGTGGGGTGAAGAGGAGAATGCATTTCATGAAGGAAATAACATGAACAATTGTGGGCATGAGGTCAGGAGCACAAAACAGCTTACAGTAGCCCAGTCTGGCTGGTGCAAAGACATGAAGCAATGAAGAAAAGAAAAGGAAGGTAGGCGAGGGCAAATTGGTGAGGTCTCCACCACAATTAAATGATACATGCTTCAGGCATGTCTATAGGTCTTGGCTAATCCATCTGTAAAACTGTAAGTCAGGAATCTACCCCATGTTTTTTTCCAACTCCGGATTTTCAAATGCCACCCTACGGATTTGAATATTGATGAGAAGAGGTTGGTACACAGATTCACGAGTCGTTGACATAGAGGTGACCTTTAAAGCAGAGGTTGGTGAATTTACCAAAGGATAATGTGCAAAGAGAAGACTAGAGGGCCACGAGTAAAATATAAGGTCACACCCATGGTCAAAGGAAAGAAGAAGGAAGCAGACCACCAAGTATATTAAAATTTTGTGTGGAGAGGAAGAATGAGAATCAGGATGGGACTCACGGTCATTACCATAAGAAATTGAGAAAGATGGAAAATGCTCAAGGAAATGGGATTTGTTAGTGAAGATCTGATTGCTGATCTTTAAAAGAACACAGTTTGTAATAAGCATGACTAAGAAAAAGCAGCCCAGAGATCTGGCCCACACTGAGAATGATGAAGTAAGACGAATTCTAGAACGCTTGGTTCTCGTATGTAGCATTCCAGGTAACATGCCCACTGATGTCTTGAAGTAGGTAAGTTTGGCAAGATCAAGAAATCCAGATGAACAGAATTGAAGCTCCTCCAGAGGAACTGAACAGCTTGCTCACCATTTCGACACTAGGGTTAGCTGGACCAAGACGGGGTTAGTTGGACCATGCCCATCTCATGATTCATTTCTTGCCTGTAATGGAGAAGAGGGTTTGCCGTGGTGATGCCTGATTTAGGATAACCCTTGAATGTGTGTTACCTAATGCTCCCTGGTATAGCCCTTTCTTCATAAGCAGGAAAAACAGAAGAATAATTAGGAGCAAATGAAGGTGCCAGAGAGGAAGAAGAAGGTTAGAAGCAGGCTCTTTGCAATGACCCTGAATGCTTGCGTGAACATTTTCCCACAAAGATGAAGTGACGAGGCCATCATGGGGAGCAAGACCCCTGGAGGGAATGGGTGCTTTCTTCCCTAAGTCATCCATACTCGACAAGAAGCACACACCAGATAACACACACATGAAGTCTGTGGGTTGTTGGAAGCAGACGCAGGCCTGTGGGAATCCCCTGAACTAAGGCATGAGAAACACTCTTTTCCTTAACACCTGTAACACTCTCCAGGATGACTGTTTCTCTTAAAGCCATAGGCATCTGTTTTCGCATTTGCTCCTTGGAGACAGAAACAGGATTACAATATATGATGTTTTTTCTCATTTCCTGCTATGTGTTGTTTCAAGTTTCTGTGGCAGTTCTTGTATTTTTTCCTCCAAATGGTGAATCTACGTATGCCCACCCCCCACCCCTACCTCTGTTGATGGGGCACAGACTTACAATGGGAATGTTTGGGGCATGGAATGTTCTGTTACCAGTGATCCTTTATCTGCTATTTTTGAGAAAGAAAATAAGTCTTTCTACACATTTCAAGCCCACTTTGCTAGTGCAATAGAATGACCAGATAGAATCTCTCTTTGAAGATTTGGAATCACACTCAGCTTCAGAGTCATCATTTAGATCATCATTTGGGTCATCACTGACCTCAGTGCCATGAGCCATGGGACAAGCACTGAGGATTGGAGCCAGAAGACGTGGGTTTGGGGATCAGCTCTACTCGAGGAGCCGGGAGGTTCAGAACAAGTTGCTTTAGAAACAAAAACCAAAGAACAAAACACTAAGTCTCTGTTCTCAGTTTCCTTCTGTGTAAAGTGGGGATAACAAGCAAATCCACTTACTTCACAGGATTATGTGAAGATTCTGAAAATCCTCCATGAAAGCATTTCCATTAACTTAAAGCACTCTGTAACTAGAAGGGTTTTATAACTGGAGATGTAGCTCTAGGGGCATAGGAGCTCAGGCTAAATCTTTGCAGGTGAGTCGGAAAAGTTGGTGGACAAAAGAAATCCCCACACTGAGTCTGACATCTTACTATTTATCGTTTTGCCCACCGAGTGGGATGCTAGAGAAAGAAAGAAATCGAAGCTGTTTTCCAGTTAGCTGCCAGTGCCCCCATACAATAGGTAAGGAAACCAAGATTCAGAAAGTTGTTGTCTGTTTTTAAGTGACTTGACCCAAATCTCACAGCTAGCAAGTGTAAGCACATGATTCACACCTGAAATTCAGGCCTGCAGAAATAGGCTGCCAAAGGTCCTCGTTTCATAATGGCTGAAACTAAAGAACAGGGGCAGAAAGATCATGGAGGGGGCATCTGCCTGAAGGCCCAGTGCCAGGACCTGGACTCGGAGGTGAGGGCCACCCCACGACTACTGGGAGAGCCGCCCTCAGGAGAGGAGCTCATGCTAATGGGAGAAGCCTGAACTGGGACATCGGAAGGCGGGATGCTTGTGGATGTCACACTGGGGGACACAGGAGTCACCCCCTTTGGCAGCTTGGGCCAAATCCTCGTGCAGAGGAATAACACAATTCATGAGTCAACAAAGTAATAGCATGCAGCTCTGTGAACAATGGATGGGGCAAGTCTGTAAAAAATTCCACGGCTGGGGAGAGAAGGGCCCCTCTCCCCTTCAGTCAGCGCTGGGGCTGACAGAGACAAGTGGCCAAGACCTGCGTGGGTGACGTCACTGCGGGGCCTCCACTGACGACATGGCCCATTACAGCCCCTGAGGCTGCCCACGAATGACTTACATGGTGTTATTACTGCACAGATTTTCTTCTCCCTTTATCTCATTCCTGTTCTCCCACCAGTGCCTGTGTTTGAGTCAAAAGTTTAACATCTAAACTTTGGATCTAAGTTTTTCTCATTATTCAGGCCTTCTCCGTGGGACCCCTGTTTTCCTTCTAGCCATACGTCCCCTGCCCTGAGAAGACGCACCATACATAATGTTCTGGGGAGGCGCAGCGGCTTTACGAGCAGACAGAAGTGGGCCTGAGCCTGGGCCTGACTTTTACCGCCCCTGAGACCCCAGAAGGTCACTCAGCACCAGGTCCGTGTTGTTAGAACAGAAGAACAGGAATGCAGATGTCATTCCAAGTTGAATTTCACATCATCGCTCACTATCCCACCCCTTTCTAACATCCAAATTTAACGTCGTTAAAATCCCTACCTTTGTGGTATGGTTGATTTGTTGTTGTTGTTTTTTAGGGGGAATTTATATTTTCCAGCTAAGAAACCCTGAACTTTGCCGGACACATATGAACAGATCAGTTTCCCATTCACATTATGCTTTCCTGGGATGCTGGAAGAATTCGTGAGATACAGCCTGCAAGACACAGCCTGATATTACTATCACATTGGACAGAATGCTCTTTTCACAAAAGGTGAGTAACTGGCCATTAACTGGTTTCAGATCGGCCCATCCCTGCCATGGGCGACAACGCCTGTGGTCTCTGTCACGCGTGGCGCCAGACATTTCCACTGAACAGTCATCAAGTGCCTGAGTTTAACAAAGTTGCCAGATTAGCAGGATTCTTTCCTCAAATGTGAGTCTAACATGTTGCTAAGAAACTTGCTCATGTGTCCCTCTCCAATTGTGTTCCTACTCTGTGTGTCTTTTTCTCCCACCATTCTAGGGGAGAATCCCAAAACCATTCCATAAAACTGAATTTTGCAGGGCGCCTGGGTGGCTCAGTGGGTTAAGCCTCTGCCTTCGGCTCAGGTCATGATCTCAGGGTCCTGGGATCGAGCCCCGCATCGGGCTCTCTGCTCGGCAGGGAGCCTGCTTCCCCCTCTCTCTCTGCCTGCCTCTCTGCCTACTTGTGATTTCTGTCTGTCAAATAAATAAAATCTTTAAAAAAAAAACAAAAAACAGAATTTTGCTGTAATGAGAAGCCAGATCAGTCAGTGACAGCAGCAACTACCTATACCTATGAAGGCTAAAAAAGAAACTCAAAGTCCGGACATAGCATTGGCCATGGGGTTACGTAGTGTGATTTTTTCATTCTTGTCTTCTCTCTTCTGTGCTATTGTACCTGCAACTCCAGGCTGAGCAGAAATGCCCTCTGGAAATGCAGTGCTCAGAAAAGAGGAGAGCAGGTCGACACAGGCAGTCAAAAACCATCTTCTTGATAAAACGCTGCCCTTTTCCTCTAACTGTGAACAACAATAGCAAAGGCCTAATTACCTTAGTCAAGTCTATTGGAAGGGAAGCATCACTGACTCTCCAAAGGCAGGTTCTGAGAAGCTGCTGCCAGCCCCAAACTCAGCAGCCTGGAGGTCCCCCATGCCACAAGGCTGGCCAGAGCCTTCCTTTCCTGGAGAATGAAGTTTCTGTGTAGGCCCCTGAATACAGTATCAGTCACTCCCTCTCCTTTTCTCCTGCTCTTTTCTTCTCTCTCCTGACATGGCAAGTGGTATCAATCTCTTTTTGCTTTATGTCCATTTTGTTCTTCTATTGGAGATGAGAAGGACAGGAGAGGGGCCATGAATGATGTCCTCACTTTGTGCCTTCTCCTAGGTGACAGTTCATGTGAGGCCAGCAAGTGGGCTGTTCTCGGAATTGTTTCCCAAGTGCTTTGCTTTGTTCTGTTTCCCCTATAAGCCTCCCTGACTTATTTTTGCTCTTGAGAAATTTGAACTCTTGATGGAATGAATATGAGGAGAACATTTTCTGTTTGTTTTCTTTTCTTTTGTTTGTTTGTTTTTATTCTGGGCCCGCTATAAAATCTCTTAGCAAGTCATTATGTTTTCATAAGGAAAACCCAAGCTTTTGTCTAGTGATCCTTCCCTTTGTTCCTGTACAAGAAGGAGGGCCTGGGAAGGTTTCCTGGTGCCATCAGGGGACATCACTGACCCAGGAAAGGTCACTATGGTGGGTACATGATGATAGCACAAAGGCCAGGAGTGGAACAGGGTGCCAAGAGTAACTATTCAGACAAGCCCTCAAGGAAGAATTCCAGTAGGACCCTTTATCTCCCAAACAGATTAAGGTGCTGATTTTGTTGACTTTAAAGCATGACAATCCTGGCCAAGTTTCTCTCAATAATGCCATCAGAGTAGGGAAGGAATCCTATTCTCTTGATGCAATTGGAGGTCTGACTCTCAATACCATGGGGTGGGAGGATGTGCTTTTTCCAGCTACACGTGGCCCTGCCCACCCAGAATCACTGCTTTTGAGGAGAAATGCCACTCGCTCATGGGAGTGAGCTATGTGCTTGATGGTGAGGAGGTTAAACAAAACAAAGCAAAACAAAACTGTTGGGAACCATTAGAATCTGCCGTGTGTGTGTGTGTGTGTGTGTGTGTGTGTTTAGCCCATGAGAAAAATGATTCCCAGCTCTCAGACTTTCCTAAAGTATGAACAATGTTAAGAGATCCAACTTTTGATTTGGACTTGGGATTTTAAATTTAATGTGACATATTAATGAAAGCAATGTGCGGTATTTACTCAAATCATAGTTTTCTTCAGGGTAGTGCAAGACTCAGTCATGGATAAATCAGGAGCATACTCCAGACTCTGAAAGGCAAGAGGACCAGAAATCGCAATGGTGGGGGAAGGGCGGGGAGGGGGGTGGGCAGACAAAAAGGCACTACTCAAAAAAGAATTACTTAAGTTTAAGAGGCAATGATACTATTTGAGGGAAGTATTAAAAGGCATGCAAAGTCATAAACTCCACGAAGGCCAACAGTTGTATGCCTTCTGCTCACCCTCCTGGCACGGCATATGTGTGGTGGCACTGGGGGCCCTCGTGGGGCGAGAGCCCTGTGCACTTGGTCACTGAGCATGCTTCTCTCCTGAAGGTCAAGCCGTTTGATGGCTCAGCCCTTTATATACATTTGGATGTAGCTAAGTTGTTTTTCCATTAGTGGTAACTCAAGTGAATCGAGAAACACGACAGACTGAGCCTAACATTTTGTCAGGGTTTAATAACATTGGTTTAATAACACTGGTTTGATTTTAGGACACATATTTTTCTATTTAAAACATTTCTCTGAGGGCTCTAAAGGGTCCAGAACATTTTTTTATAAAGGTGAAAATGTATTCCTGAGCACAATGAAAAAAGTTGGGATGCAAATGTGAAATTTTCCCTAAAATACGGGTACATGGAATTATGAAGATTCCGTAGAGACTTTCTGGGAGTTATTATTTACTGAGTGCTTGTTGTGTGCCAGCCCAGCTGGTTTACACAGGTTGTTGGATGAATGAATGAATAAATGAACAAATGAACAGTCCAACAGAATATTTACTAATATTTTCTTTTTACCAGTGAGGAAACCGAGGCTTGGGAGGCTGTAAAATATCACCCCACCTGATAAATCCTGGAATAGAATTCAAACCAAACTCTCTGATTCTATGTGATATAAAAGAGATTCAAAACAGTGCTGGGAACAATCACACATCCTAAAAACCCTTCCGCCTTAGGCCGACTGATGAAGACAGCTTTTATTTTTCCCCTTGAAGTTCCTAACTTCCCCAATGAGTGCTGATGTCCTCATTCATTTTCTCACATTACTCATCTCTTTTACCCACAAAATTCTGGTTGAAATTAGTGGAATCTTCATGCTTAGGAGCTTCTAATGACATAAAGAACTGGGAATACTAACCCAATGTTCTGATCTTTTAAAAAAGCCCAGACAGAAAAGAATATTGGCCCCAGCGGTCAAAACCCAGACAACTCCAGTTTTGATGGGACAGCTCCCAAAAAGTTCAGATGCTTCCCTGAACTTATCCAAACCTTGGGCGGTCTCCTGCTTTTCCGGAGGGAACATGCTTGGTAGATGATGCACCAAGTTTGAAACACATGGAGAATGCCCTCCATGGGGACTCTTGGGTCTTATGTGAGGTTAAATCCCAACTGCACATCAGGCTGCTATGGTATTTTTTTTCTCTGGAGAAATATAAGCAGGCTTTGTTGTGTTGCAAATGAAATCTCAACCACACAGAAAGCACTGGAAGTTATATTAGGTGAAGTTATCAAATGTCTGTTTATGGTCTTCATTTATTAAGCACGTACCGTGTGCCAGAAACTTCCATAGATGCTTCACCTATGTTATTTTCTTTAATCTTGTCAACAAACCCGCAACATAGTTGTTATCTCCCACTTAACAAATAAGGAAACTGAGGCCCAGCTTGATGAAGTAACGTGCCCAGGGTCCTATGACTTATGGGTGGCTGTTGGGATTGGAACCAATTCTGTCCATATCCAAAATGCGTGCACTTAACCACACCATCCTGTGTCCTGATCAGCCCAGAAAGACATGAGCAAAGATTTCATTTGTGGGGGGATTCGTATCCTAGCTGTATTCGTATCCTAGCTGTATTCGTATCCTATCTGACTGCAGCCTCCTCTGGTCCATTTCAGAAGCAGGGACGGAAGTAGTAGAACCAGTGGGCACCCCTGGTTTCTTATAGTAAACGTGGGCAGTGTGGTCAAGTCACTGGGTGGAGGTCACCAGCTTCAGGCCAAGTGACAGAAGTTAATGAGTTCTGTCAACCTGCAAACCACCAACAGGCTGGAACCTCTGAGAAGCCACCAGAAAAAAGTCTGACATGATAGACTAAGAAATTCATGGGTGACTTTAGAAATCAGAAATAAATCAGGAAGAGAAAACAACTGATGTGCAAGTCAATTCCCTAAACACTAGAAGCTCACAGAATCATTAAAAGTCCCCATAACTTGGGCCTGACTGAAACTGTGGTCACTTCACTGTAGTAATTTAAATCAACTATTTATTTTGGCTTCCCTTCTCAATGACTTGTTCTAATCGAAATGCTTTGATGAGATGTACAAAAGGAATAAAAATATGATTGAGAAGCCAGAGAGTAATATCTTGGTTTAAAACAATTGTGAACATAAACTTTAATCTCTGGCCATGTTTTAAGGGCTATTTTGACTGACTAGGGCAGAGACTTTTAAGATACTATTTAGAAAAGAATTTTGGGTTTCAGAGTGGGTATAAATGCATTCTAACACTACCCTTACAGAACGTATTTCCACCAAAATGCCTCTTATTCCACCTATAAGTCAATGCACATTTGATATCTAAAACTCCATGTTTTGGAGGATTTTATAATAATCTATGGCTTATAAGAAACTAAGGTCAACTTCATACTGAGTTTGAGCAATATTGGGGGACCTGGGCTCCTGCTTCTGCTACAAGCAAACCAGTGGGTTTCCCTCCTGCTTTACATGAAGTACTTCCATTGATCAACCTAAAATTCATCTGTGGGTAGTGTGCTTACCTGGACTGGATATTAGCTTCCTGAGACCATTAGCAACAATAAAAAACAAATGTTTATATTTATTAAAATAGTACCATATATCAGGTATCTTCTAGCAGAACTAGGTTTGAAGCCCAGCCAAGCTATTTGATGACCTGTGAGATCATGGATAAGTTACTTATCTCTCAAATCATCAGTTTTCTTATCTACAAACTGGTGATAATAATACATTGGTTTGAGAAAGAGGAATGCCATATGATTTCACTTACATGTGATATCTAAAAAACAAATGGACAAACAAAAATCAGACTTTTAAATACAGAAAGCCAACTTGGTGGTTGTCAAAGAGGAGATGGGTGGAGGATGGGTAAAATAGGTGAAGGTGATTAAGAGATAGAAACTTCCAGTAATGAAAAAGTAAGTCAAGGAGATGAAAAGTACAACATAGGGAATATAGTCAATGATACCGTAATGATGTTGTATGGTGGTGGATGGTGACTACACTTACCGTGGTGAGCAGTGAAGAATGTAAAGAATTGTCAAATCACCGTGTTGTACACCTTAAAGTAATATAACATTGTATGTTAATTATACTTCAATTAAAAAAAAAAGAGTTGCAAGCAGAACCTGAAAACTAAAGGAGACTTAAAACACTGAGAACCAAAAACCTCAACAACCCAACACTGGTTTTCGGAGAAAAGTCAATAAGATAACATATGTTGTATTCGTTTGCTAGGGCTGTCGTAATACCACAGAGCTGGTGGCTTAAACAAAAATTATTTTCTCACAATTCTGGAAGCTAGAAGTCCTGGATCAAGGTGTCAGAGGGTTGATTTGTTCTGAGGCCTCTCTGTTTGGCTTGTCCATGGCTGTCTTTGCCTCCAAATCTTCACATAGTCTTTTCCCTGTGTGTGTCTGTGTCCTAATCTCTTCTTTTATCCAAGGAGACCAGTCAAATTGAATTAGGCCTATCCTAATGACCTCACTGTAACTTAATTATCTCTCTACAAACCCTGTCTCCACATATAGTCATATTCTGAGATACTAGAGGATTTCAACATATGAATTTTAGGGAGGAAACAATCCTAAAACATATGTGAAATGCCTAGAACGTGGTACACTTTCAATAAATGCTAGCTCCCCTCTCCTCCCCACTTCTAAGATTTGGTGTAAAGAAGACACAGACTCTGAGGTACATGGTCTTTGAGTGGACTTTCATGTTCTTTAACAGACATGAAAATGCAAAATAATCCCATTAAAATGGGATGCCCATTGCTGGGCATTGGCAGGCCTTCAGTTTTGTTTTGTTTTTTTTTTTTAAAGATTTTATTTATTTATTTGACAGACAGAGATTACAAGTAGGCAAGAGAGGCAGGCAGAGAGAGAGAGGAGGAAGCAGGCTCTCCGCGGAGCAGAGAGCCCGATGCGGGGCTCGATCCCAGGACCCTGGGATCATGACCTGAGCCGAAAGTAGAGGCTTTAACCCACTGAGCCACCCAGGCGCCCCGTGGGCCTTCAGTTTAAAAACAGAGGCAAACGACTTCATTTTACATCTCAGAAAGTGTATGTCAAGGTATAAAGAGGAGTTTTTACTTCCAGACCTCTCAGCTCCCATTGATTCAACTTCTAGTCAAAGTCAAACAAAAAGCTAGAATGACGGTGACAGCAACGACAGTGTGACAGGGTGGTAGCAGCAGCTCCCATTTACTGAGGACAGACTCATATGAAGCTCTTCAAATGCATTCTCCATTTCCTCTATCACATCTTCTACAAATGAGTAGCTGTGTGTGGTCTTTCAAATAAGCTGAAGATTTTTTTAAGACTTTTTTTTTTTTAAAGAGAACACATGAGGAATTTCTGCACACAAGAAAGGGTAAAATCAATGTTGACTTCATGAGAAGACTCACTAGCCTAGATGATCATTGTCACTCTAACTGTAGTTTTGCTGATATTTAAGGACAAATAAATCATGTCTGAATTGACTAGAAAATGCTGACATCCACTTTTGGAAGGAGAGCATGTTCTGGAGAGCAGATTGCTTGATAGGTGCTGATTGACCTGATTGACCAGGAGAGCTGGAGATGACCTGGTTTCGAGTCCCCATCCACCTAGCACCTGCTCTGCTCGCCATGAAGACAAAGAGACACCTATGGACGGAATGCTGCCCCACCCCATCGGACTTCGGAGTCGCTCTCTCCTTTTGGGATCAGCATGGCTAACAGCTCTGACGGACTCACTGATCAAACAGCCGTCCATGCCCCTCTTCTGGACACTCAAAAGAACCCCAAGAACACACTGCTGCAGAAGGAGAGAGGCCACCACTTGGCCCCTTTGTAATTTACTCTCAAGTGCTTTGGGGGTTTTATGCAAGAATCTCAGTCATGTGAATGTATGTGTAAAACAATTGTTGGGAAAGTAGAAAAAGCAAACTTGAACATTTCTAAGATTTTAATTTAGTGGCACTTCTACATCTACCTCCCAAGAGAGACAGATGTGACGGCTGCCACTGACATTTGATGGAAACACACATTTTGAAATGTTGCAAGTCATAGAAACATCTAGGCCATGGTGATGCCTGTCAGATTCTGCTTTGTCTACCCATTTAGCTCAATACAAGCACCCATCAGGAAGGGTCAAGTGGGCATTGCTTTAGGTAAGTCTTCCAGACTTGAACAAACGCACAGGGGAGACAGATGCACGGGGAGAGCTGCTTCCTGTCAGCTCGCTCTCTGGACATGCTCAGGCCTGCGGGCAAGGCTTTTGAGTTTCTGGCCTGCAGTCAACCCCATTGAGCAGCAGCCTTGGCTGGGTCATACACAACATTTTTTCTGTCTGAAGGATGACCTGGTTAGCAAAGGACAAATAGTAGAGCTCCCAAAAAATAATTAAGTCTTTGGACCCCTTTCCGCAAACACAAATCTGTGTGAGGTTTTCTGGAGCAAATGCTGTAGACTGCATTCCAAAGGCCAAAAGGCAAAACACCACACTGGTCAGTAACCCATGTTCCCTCCATAAATAGCACCATGCCTTTCTGAAGCAATGAGACAGAATGCTAGACAGTCCCATCCGTGGTACCAGCCAGATGGAAGCTTTCACTAACAGACGGGAATACGACAAAGACAACAACAGGGATGGACAGAGGATCAATTCAGTCAAAGCACAGTCTGTTGGGACAATTCACTTAACTACTTGGGGCCTCAGTTTCCTCAGCTCCAAAGTTAGGCTAATAACTCTGTTCCATGAGGTAATCAATCCATTTAACTGGAACATAATCCCTGAGCACCTACCACATGTGCAGTACCGGGCTAATGGCTGGTGGTAAAGACCAAGAAAATGTGAGGGCCCAGCCGAGCAGCTGCCTCATAAAAGTCTTCCCCAAAATGTTTGTTGACTATGAAAGAAGGGTTGGGAAAGAGATAACCCCGGGTTTCCTTTGAAAATGTGGATATTTATTCCGATTCCTTTGAATTATTTATTAAAATTATTAAAAATTGCTTTCTTCTAGGCATAATGATTAAGTACTAGAAACAGACAACCAAGACCCTGGGAACAGAGAGGTAAGACAGGAACAGTGGGCTCTGTTCCAGCTCAGGGAACCTCAACTGAGCTATGACATACGCGAATAGACGCCCAGGAGAATCCATGGCTTCAGATCTAAGTCCAAAGAGGTAAAGAGTAGAGGGGAAAGGTGCCGGGGGTGGGGGGTGGTGAAAGGGGCAAATTAATCTATGACAGTGAAAAGTATAGGATAATTCCTAGGAGCACACTAACAGACATGTTTATCCTGTGAGCAGCCTTAGTGATTTCAGTGGTTGGCTGGAGGGAGGGGAAAATCGAGCTAACATTAATCACGCTCCCAAGTCCAACTTTAGCTTCTCAGAAAAGAGACAATAACTGGTCACACCATCCTGGTCCTCACAACAGCCAGGGTCAAGGCCTGGCTGGAATTACCCAACAGGATTTCAGACGAGGCCTGGAAACATGTGCATGTAAGCTTCTTCTGGAATGCATGCTGCATGCAGAAATGGATTTTTCTCAGCCTAATTTTAAGAAAGTCTGAACTTCAACCTAATTTTAAGAAAATCTGAACTTCATAAGAAAAACTGGGTGCTTTAGAGAATCCCATCCTTTTTTTTTTTTTTTCTCAAGAGAAGCATTTTGTGGCCCAAACCAGGCAATGGCACTAACCACACCTATCTCAAGTTCAAGTTTGGACAGTCACCTTTTTTTATTCAATAGAAAAATAGAAATCCCTTTTTAACTACCATGTATCATCCAGTTGCCTTTTCCTTGCGCTGTGGGTTTCTTTTGGCATCCTCATGCTCCTCCAGGGGTTAACAGAAGGTTAGCACAGATGACCTCGGGGAGCAGAAGGAGCTGGTGCTTCCAAACCTCCCTGGGCGGGGACCACAGATGGCAGGTCAAAGTCGACATCACTCTTCAGCTGCCTGATATGCACCTTACGAAACCAGACACACCCACGCTAAAATAACGAACGGGCCCGCACTCAGGAGAAATCACAAATGCGTTTCTTCTTCCCGTGATATATGTAGAAGCAAAGGGTGGAGGTTGAGGATGGACAGAGGAGGAGAGGAGGTGAGACGTGGGGAGATGGCAGACAAGGGAAGTAAGGCGCACCAAGCGTCCGATGCAACCGATCTGTGAGGAGACCCCCCGAACGCTGGAAGGCCTTCCATGCCAAAGACGCTCAGGATGAGTCCAGTTTTAGCCCAGGAGAAATGAATCATCTATAGGGCAAAAGGTTTAAAGAGAAAAAAAGCATTATTCCAAGTATGCAGCGCTGTCCACATCCAAAACTTCTAGGTCAAATACAGTGAGGAACTGATGTGGGAAAAAGAAAGCAGCCTGACCTCTCAGTGCTCTGGGTCGGCTGGCAGCTGTCCTCGTCCTCACACCACTCATGTCCCAGCCCTGTTGGTGGGCTATGGGAGGGAAGCTCAGGCCTCGTACCTCTTCCTGCTTGGGGAATGCAGGCTGGGAGTTTCTGACTTATACACCCTTCAATTAAAGGGAATATGGCATTTTCAATGATGGTGATGACGCTAGAAACACCTCAGAAGAGAATATGGGGTTATGTGCAGGCTTATGTATGATTTCAAGTTCTGTGGAAGGCGAGAGGGTCTGAAACAGTAAAATCTCGTTTACTCATGCAGCTCTGAGTAACTGAAGGGGGAAAGAGCTCAGAAAATAATTGATTAGATGCCAATTCACATAGCTCACTTAGTCTGCTTTTTATTATCAGTATTTCTTTAAAAGGCTAATAGATCCTGTTCTTGACAAGCATGAAGCCAGAAGGTGGGCTCTTATCCAGTGTTTTCATTTTTCAGCCCTCAAGAGGCAATGATTAGATCTTACTATTGAATGCACAAACCACACTCACTGTGTGAACTCACTGAGAGCACTCCCCACCTAGGGATGAAAAAAAAGTAGAGAAGTTTTATTGGAAGGACTGTTAAAGGAAGAGGGAGGAGCATTCTGGGTCTCTTTGGGCCAACTGATTAGGGATGAGTTGATTTTCTTATGACCACTCTAAAGCTACTCTCCCGGGGAGGAGGGAAACGTGAGAAGACTGGACTTCAGTGATTTAATTCCAGGTCTAAGAATAGCCAAACCTGGGCTGGAGAGCAAAAGTCAACCAGTGAAAGAGCGTTCGCGAAGCGATCGAAAATCCTGTGAATCCTAGGTCATTTTTGTGAGTGGAGTTTCTCTCTTCCGCATCTTGTAACTGAATTTAGGACGGTATGCCCATCAGTGGAGGCCCTCCCCAGATTGCATGATCTAAAACTGAGCCACAAGGAGCCAAATGTGATTAAAACGTGCTTCCAGTCATAACTTCATGGCATGCTTCTCAAAGTCATCCTTGGGTCCGATAAGCTCTGGACACATTTTATTACAACACAATCTATATCAAGTTGCCACACATTGTATCTGCATCTGCCATTAAGTACCCTCAATGTATCCTAAATGTGCAGGGCTGTCTCCTTCCTAATTGGATTGATTAGTGAGTCTCTGGGTGTGCCCTTGACGGTTACCTCTCCACTTCCATCGCCAGTCCAGTGAATGAAAAGAGAAAAGATCTTTTCTCCAAGGAAAAAGAAAAGACATGCAAGTGAATGGATGGCCTAAATCCTAGCCTTTGGGGTTAGCTCCTAGATAATCCCAGTTCCTTCTGAGGGTGGCAAAATCCTCCTGTGAGGTGCTGGAGGGGCGGCCTGGGCTGGAGCTCCTTTCCAATATTTGGTTGGTTAGATAAAAATACCTTTCAGTTCTTGAGTATTTTGCTGTGCTCTGTTTTTCTGAGCAATTACCCTACTCTTAAGAGCAGCTAAGAAACAGTGGGGCTGTTTGAGATAACGAGATAGTACACACAGCTCTACTTCATACACAGCCATCAAATTTTCATAGGTTCCTCTCTGTGATGCTGTATCTAAGGAGTTCTTACAGTTTTCAGGTTAAATTCCTATTCTTTGGGGATTATAATTCAGTTATAAAATGCTTTCTTAAACTGAAACTTGGTATACGAAGTCTTAGATCAGAATAAAAACATTATTAGAAATTTCCATAAACGTCACTTATATCATTAAAAGTTATTTTGGAAAATAGTTAAAACCATATCTTTAGAACATATGCAAACGTAACTTAGAATTACATGTTTCTTATTTCTTTGTTATTTGTTTATGTACAAATATGGTCGCCTACCTTTTAAAAAAATCAGGTTTTTCATTATACCATTCAGATTACATTGTTAAATTAAAAATTACCTTTCAATATTTACAGATTAATATTGAGAACATAGCCTCTAGTATAATAATGTGTAGAAATGACAACATAGGTGAGTCCAGGTATTAAAAAGACAATACACAAATCAATCTTATTACTTTAAGGGCACATTCAATGTCTCTTATCAATGCCATTGTGCACTGACAGTGAGCCCCTCTGTGTTCCCTGGGACTGTGAGAAGCAGGTGATAACACAACCCCAGGGAAAGCTACAGGTGAGGGGGTTGAGGGCAAACCCGTCTTTTCTATCCTATTAGAGGTGAGACGCCACTACAGCATTTCCTCCACGGTATCTCACAAATATAATTATAAATATAAATATAAATATAAATATAAATATAAATATGTATATATATATATATATTTTTTTAAAGGGAGGTTAAATATGTTTGAGCCTTGGGAAATTTGTTACTATAACCACAGCACCATTGATGTGAAACCCATATACCATTGTACTCCATTACTGCTTTGTCTATCGGGTTTTTCCCAATGCTCAGCCAGGGGGCGCCTGGGTGGCACAGTTGGTTACTCAAGCAACTCGTTTTTCAGCTCAGGTTGGGGATTCAGAGTCATGGGATCAAGCCCCGCATCGGTTCCATGCTCCATGCAGAGTCTGCTTAAGACTCTCTCCCCCTCTCCTTCTTCCCCTCCCCCACAAAATAAATAAATCAATCCTTACCAAAAAAAAAGAAAGAAAAAGAAAAAGAAATGTTCAGCCAGATTCTCACCCCTTGCCGCTTCATGGGTGTATGTATTCGAAGGCTGATAGGCAGTTGGGAAAGGTGGCTGTCACATTCTTGTGGAATTTAAAGAGTTGACGCCATCATGCCAACTACTAACACTATATTAAAAAGGCAACCATACTTTTTTTCCCAATTTTTCTAATTGAAGTCCTTTTATTAGATAGGGTTTGTTCACTGCCTCCCTGGGGTCTGTTGTTTTCTCACACTCTTGGCTGACTTACCTTCACTCCCTGGGCACTTGGGAACACACTCCCGGTTGGGTGGAGGGGCCTCTCAGAGCTGCCAAATTCAGAGTGAGTTTGTCCTCCACAAAAAAGTAATTAAAATGTTCCAATGTAGTTCCTCTGAGAGGCTAGAAACTCTCGCGTTCTCTCCTGCTACTTTATCAAGTAGACATTGAACACCGTTAACAGTGCCAAAAATAGAATGTTTTTTTAATCGAAATAATATATGTATTTATTCTTAAGGCCAAATGAAAGTCCACTATTCTCTTTTTAGATATTTTTATTGGATGGTGTGTGCACGTGTGTGTGTGTGTGTGCACGTGTGTGTGTATGAGAGAGAGAGAGCCACCCCAGATGACAGCCAGATTGTGTCCCCATCTAATGGGAAGTCCACGCTGTATGCTGTTTTTCAAAGAGGGGCAGGGAGAATCCCCGAGAATTCACCAGTCGCTTCCAATTTTTATCATTTCACAGTTACTTTCAGAAGTGGCTTATGAAGAGCAGCTCATTGAAGCCCAGGAGTAACTTAATACGTCAAGAGAAACGTTCAAAACCTTGATGCCTTTTGTTTGTAATTTCCTTGTATGTTTTATGTCCCCCAGAGCAGATAAACAAGGGGTGTTCACTAATTAGAGTCAGAAACATCGCAACCCAAAATATCTGGAAAATCCCGTGTTCTGCTAGTTCTAATATACACGCATCAGCCATAAGGGATGTCTAGCAGTGCAAGACCATAAAATCCCTTCATGTTTTCTGTTTTAGGGAAATCCTGCGTGGTTGCTCTAGGGTCATAAAAAATTACTAATGTGTTTTCTCATGGCACTGGGCCATAACATAAGGCCCTGTGCAACGGTATTGTAAGCAGCCTGTAATCACAAACAAATGTATTCCACCAGCAGATGAGATGTTATATGAGAAAGTGTGAGAGGTTAGAGCTCGAGCCTCGGTGTCAGCTCTGAAGCAGGTCCCTCCATAGCTGAAGGCCCCTGAGGCCATGCAAATGAAAATGACAGTGCCTGGGAGATGGGGGTGGGAAGAGGGATGCCAAGAGAGATGAGGTCATCCCAAAGAACATCCAGCTTCCCTCTGAACAGAAAACAAGAAGAGACTTCAACTCTGGTGCTATCTGGATGAAGAAAGGAGGTGGAGTTTACGGATCAGGTTGAGGGAAATATGGGAATCCCCATGAGGAGAAGACAGGTGACATTCGTGGAGGGATCTCAGGAGGCGGGGATGGGTAACCAACTCTGGAGCCAGCAATCCTGGAGCCAGCCTTGTATCAGCAAGGGAAACGGGGTTTCTGTTTCCACCACCCCTTATCTGTTATGTTCAGTGGTTATGTTAGTGCATGTGGAGGCAGATGGTTAACATAAGGGCAAGGCTGCTCGCCCACTATAGGTCTGGCTTGGTAGGACATTCAGGGCTGCTTTCATAGACCAAGTATCATTGGCATCATTCTGTCCCAGATGAAAGGAAACTCTCATAGAGAAGCTGATGTGTTTTGCCTTAGCCTCCAAAAAGGAACTTCTGAGCTGTGAACAGTGACATTTCTCCAGGTGAGTTCCTGTCCCGAGTAGGAGTGTTTTCCAGAATTTCAGATGGGGATGTGAGGGGATTCCATAGGAGCAATACAATCAGATTGCTGGGAAACAATGCAGTGACCCAGAAACAGTGCTGTGCAGTGGAAATGTACAAGTTAAAAATCCTGGCTCCACCACTCCCTAACTGATTTTGAGCAAGTTGTTTATGCTTTCCAAATTTTGGTTCCCTCTTCTGAAAACAGGGAGAGAAATATCTGCCTTAACAATTGTTGTACAAGTAAATCTCCCACTTAAACACTACTCTTATGCCAGCAACTTCCAGGTCTTTTCTCGCTGGCCCGAATTTCTTTTCTAAGTTTCACAAATGTGTTCTCTATCCCATGTCACACAGGCTCTTCAAACCAAATGTTCCAAATGGAAAACATCATCTTTCCTTCCCTCTAACCTCACAGATCTGTTTTCTACTCAACTAAAGATGCCATCATGCGTCGCCAGAAAACTTAGAAGTCTCTCGAATTTCTTTCCCCTCATCACCACTCTCCAAACACAGAAACCAGCAAGCTTCAGTTCTTGATTCCAGCTCGTTTGAAGTTCACTAGCTGTGTCTCCAATCTCTAGTTTAGGTGCCACCATTCCAGCCTAGAGCAATTCCAAGAGTCTCCTGTCCCTAAGGTTGGCCCATTTTCCACCCTCCACCCAGAGAGACCTTTGGAAGAGCGAGTCCTTTTGGTTCACTCCCCTCCTTACACGGCTTCTCACTGCCCTTGGGACATTTCTTACCCTAGCTGGTCAAGATCCAGTCCTTTCTTAATACTCTGGAGTCATATTTGGTCTCCACAGTTCTGGCACCGTAAGTTCTCTCTATACTGAACTCTGTTGACTTTCACTCATCACTGGGCCTTCACAGACGTTGTCTTCTCTTCTTGGAATCAGCTTCTCTCAGCGCCTCCTCCCCTTTACCTAATTGCCACTCATTCTTCAGGTCAATGTAGATATCACCTCCCACAGAAGCTGTGCCTGTGCCCCCAAAGCTGGCTATGCACCCTCCTGCGTGTAGCTGCCACAGCTTGTGGCATAGCTTGTAATCTCCTTTCCGCAGGCACAGGACCTTAAAACACTGGGCTCCCCCAGAACTGTCAGTCTCTACTAGAGAGTAAACTTTAAGGACATTGTATCTTCTTTAAAGGAAGGAAGAGAGGGAGAGAGGGAGGAAGGGAACCATATGACATGTTAAGCACCTAGCACACAACCAGTCACGTACCAACAAATGCGAGTCTCCACTCTCTAGTGATAAAATGCACATCTTACGTTTCTTAAGCAGGCCCCATAATTACTTTTTCACACTCACTTCACATCTAGGTGTGCCAAATTTCTACCATCAGCCAAGCTGCCCCCAAACCCAGTAGGCTATGTCAGTTTCAGAAGCCTCCAGACTGGAGGTTTTGTTTGTCCAACAAGGTCTCTCATCTCCTTCACTTTTTTTTTTTTTTATGAACAGACTTTATTTTCTAGAGTAGTTGTGAGTGTACAGAAAAATTGAGTGGAAAGTACAGAATTCTCATATACCTTATTTCTCACCCACACACAGTTTTCCCCTGTTATTAATATCTGGCATCAGTGTGGTACATTTACTACCACTGATGAACCAGTGTTGATATCTTTTTATTAAATAAAGTCCATAGTTTAAATTAATGGTTACCCTTTGTATTGTAGAAATTTGGAGGTTTCAACAAATGTATAATGACATGTATCCACAATTATGACATCATACGGAATAGTTTCATTGTCCTAAAAGATGCCAGTGTTCCATTTACTCATTGTTCTCTCTTTACCCCTTCTCATCTTTTCAAACCCCTGGCAACCACTGATCTTTTGATTGTCTCTGCAATTTTATCTTTTCCAGAATGTCATGTAGTCAGAATCCCACAAGATGTAGCTATTTCAGATTGATTTCTTTCACTAGATAAGAGCAATTAAGGCTTCTTCCTATCTTTTCATGGCTCGATAGCTCATTCCTTTTTATCACCGAATATATATTCCATTATCTGGATGTGCTATAACTTGTATATATGTATAACTTATAACCATTTACCTATTGAAGGACTTTTGGGTCAAGTATGAATAAGCATTTCTGTGAACATTTCTCTGTGGACATGAGTTTTCAACTCCTTTGGGTGAATATCAGGGAGCACAACTGCTGTTCCACATCCTTGTCAGTATTTGGTGTTGTCGGTGATTTGGATTTTCTTCATTCAAACAGGTGTGTAGTAGGGTCTCATTGTTGTTTTAATTTGCAATTCTCTAAAGATACGTGTTGAGGGGGCACCTGAGTGGCTCAGTGGGTTAAAGCCTCTGCCTTTGGCTCAGGTCATGATCCCAGGGTCCTGGGATCAAGCCCCGCATCAGGCTCTCTGCTCAGCAGGGAGCCTGCTTCCTCCTCTCTCTCTGCCTGCCTCTCTGCCTACTTGTGGTCTCTGTCTGTCAAACAAATAAAATCTTAAAAAAAAAAAAAAGATACACATTGAGGATCTTTTCATATGCTTCCTTTCCATCTATGTATCATCTTTGGTGAGGTATCTGTTCAGGTTTTGGGCCATGCGTTGTTGTTGCTGTTGTCCAAGGTTTATTGGAGATATTACAGTCCAGCAGAAAGATTCAAACAGTTCCACGTAGTGTTTTGAAATTCACCCCAACTGCAGGCTGAGTGACCTGTAGGTTGGACACACTGCCAAAGTCCAAGAGTTTCAACATGTCCTTAGTGTCAGGATCTACTTCCATGATCTCCTGATGCAGGGCTGAGACATGAGGAACATCATTCTCTCTCCCTTCTCTCTCCACCTCCTGCAGCTTGTTGGAGATCCCTATCTTCAGGCCTCTCTGAATCCCCTTCACCAAATGTGTGACATGGCCCACTATCTTGCCACAGAGCGTCTTGCTGGGAATAACAGTGATATTTCTGCACACACCTGTTGGTGTGGAAGTTCTCTAGGCACATGTCATACTCCTCAATTATGACCCAGGCTTTTACCCAATTATTACCAGCCTTCCTGGTTTTGGTAATGAACAGCCCAGGTTGGTGGGAATGGTAAAAGAGAAGTTTTGGCCTATTTCTTATTTGGGTTGTTTGGTTTTTTATCATTGAGTTTTAAGAGTGCTTTGCACATTTTGGCTACAAGTCCTTTATCTGATGTGTGGTTTACAAATATTTTCCCCAGGGACGCCTGGATGGCTCAGTTGGTTGGACGACTGCCTTCGGCTCAGGTCGTGATCCCGGAGACCTGGGATCGAGTCCCGCATCAGGCTCCCAGCTCCACGGGGAGTCTGCTTCTCCCTCTGACCTTCTCCTCGCTCATGCTCTCTCACTGCCTCTCTCTCAAATAAATAAATAAAATCTTTAAAAAAAAAAAAACAAATATTTTCCCCAGTCTGTGGCTTTTTTTCATTCACACAATCTCCTTCACTTTTCAATGACAGTTTTGAGGGATGTAGAACCTTGGCTTGATGGATTTTTTTTTCAACATTTTGGATATTTCACTCCACTCCCTTGTTGCTTGCATGGTTTTTGATAAGATGCCCAATGTAATTTGTATCCTTGTTTCCCTATAGATAAGATGTTTTATTTTTCTAGTGTCTTCTTTTTTTTTTTTTTTCTTCTTTGAGAGAGGTGTGGTGGGGAGAATAAGCCTGCATAAGCCAGGGCTGGGAAGGGGCAGAAGGAGAGGGAAAGAGAGAATCTCAAGCAGACTCCACTCCCAGTGCAGAGCCCAACATGGGGTTCAGTCTCACAACCCTGAGATCATGACCTGAGTGGAAATCAAGAGTCAGATACTTACCTGACTGAGTCATCTAGGTGCCCTTTTTCTGGCTTCTTTAAGGATTTTCCCTTGGTCACTGATTCTTTGAAATGTGAATGATATGGCAAGGTGTATACCTTTAGATATTTATCCAACTTCGTATTCTCTGAGCTTCCTGGGTCTGTAGTTCGGTGTCTGTTCTTGGCCACTAGCCCTTCAAATATTTCATCTACTCCATTCTCCTTTTCTTCTCCTTCAGATATTCCAACAATGCTTATGTTTCATCTTTTGTAATTGTCCCACAGTTCTTGGATGTTCTGTTTTATTTCATTTCCATTTGTTTTTCCTCTATGCATCTCGGTCTGGGAAGTTTCTGTTGACATATCTGAAAGCTCACTGATGCTTTCCTCCTTCGTGTCCAGTCTCCAGATGGATCCATTGCACACACATTCTTCACGTCTTTCACAGTGGTTTTTATGTACAACCTTTCTTTCTTACAGTTCTCATCTCTTTGTTTACATTACCCACTTGTTCGGCCTGTTGACTATTTTTTTTTTCCATTAGAGCCCTTAACATATTAAACATAATTATTTTAAAACTAGTAATTCTAGTAACTGTCTAATAATTCTAGTAACCGTGTCATATCTAAATCTGGTTCTGATGCTTGCTCTCTTTCTTTAGGCTGTGTATTTTGTTTGCTTATTTTGCTTTGTATTTTTTTTGTTGAGAGCCTCACACACATATATAAGGTAGTAGTAGGCCTTTAGTGTGAGGTGTTATGTTAGTCTAGCTAGGAGTTGGGCTGTGTGGAATATTTGTTGTAGCTGCAGGTTCCAGAGACTTCAAATTTCTCTTACCTCTTTATCTCCCTTGCCAGCTTTGGGCTTTCCTAAGTACTTCATCTTAGACAAAGCCTGTGTCTTGCAACTCTTTCAGCTGTAGGCCACTGTTACTATATTGAATCCCTGCTGGGTGGTAGTGGTGGGGACAGGTGTGGGGGAGGGGAAACATTCTGTAATCTTATTACTACACCTCCGTGTCTTAATGGGCCTGTGTCCCTGGGCTGTGACTTTGCCAGCTGTTTCTTAGCTATCTGCCCTTCCTCCTTAGATAAGACAGGAAGGTTAGAGAAGGGTCTATGAAAATTAAGTGTAGGACAAAACTGTTTGGGGCCTCAGTGTCCATTGTCTGCACCTAGGAGCAGTTTTAGGTCCACAGGTATTGAAAAGAGTGAGAAGGACAAAGCTTTCGGGAGACCTAACTCTGAAAAAAGGCTGGAGATGTTGGGATTGCCTGAAACAGAATCTGGAGCAAGAGCGTGGTGGCTGGGGCGATAGGTAATGATGTTAACTGGCTCCTGTTTCCTCTGTGGGCTAAAGGAATAAACAGGGAAGTCTTGGGCTAGGAGATAAAATGCAGGTGAAACTAGTAAAGGAGGTTTAGGTGATTCAAAGATTGAGAGAATGGATGAGTCAACTAGACAGAAACTGCAAGTTACAGAAATCATGGTCAGTGAACTAAGCTATACCAAGGTCCTGTCAGTGACCCTGTGCAGCAACTATAACAGAGACTGGAGTGTGTCTGCGACCAGGAGAAACCGGCCCATGAGAATGCATTCAGTGTGACATTGCAGATTTGTCCTGTCTCTTTTGCTGCCTCTGACATTTGGCATGGAGACTGAGAAGGATATAATATGGAGAAGGATATATATATATCGAGAAGGTTTCCCGATAGCAGAGCATACAGATATTTAAGTGTTGCAATTTGAAGCATTTCATGATCCTAATTTAGCAACTGACATGCCCAACTGACACTTTGAATCCAGGTGTAAGCCCCACTCCACTTCTCCTGTAATTCACAACATCTCATTCTTACCTTTTAGATCGGCTCAAATTAGGTGATAAGAACACTACCAAACAGCCCAGTTTGCTCAAGGTCAAGAATGGGGGAAAAAATGGCTCCTCGTTTTTCAAACAGTTTCTTTTTTACAACAGAAAAATTCTGCTTTAGTCTCACTGCTTTATCGTTATCTCTGATGTGTAGGCTTACTTCAATATGTATTCACATTTTAGTAAGGAGTTTTCCTCTTTTGAAAGAACAGACTACACTATGGAGAAGAAACCACATAAAGGAGGGAGAACAGAGCAAAGTAAATGGGAAGGGTCAGCTGTGCCCTGATACAGGAACAGGCTTATCCATTTATCCAAGGACAAGATGTATAAGGGAATTGAAACAAAATAAAGCAAAACCATACAGCTTCTTGTTCTTTGGGGTGGTGTAAACAGATAAGTGGTCATGGAGACAATTTCCTCAGAGTCTTGTGTATGAGCTTTACTTGATATTTGCTTCAACACATGGCTTAGAGCAAAATATGACCATTTGTTCAAAATATTTATTAATATTTTTCTGACCCATTATGTACCAAATATTATTCTCGGCACAGACATAAAGCAGTAAAGAAAACACACACACACACACACACACACACACACACACAAAATCCCTTTATACACGGAGCCTACATTTTGTGGATGAGAGGGAGAACATCAGTAAACAAGTAAAATAAATAGTATATTGAATGGTGATATGCGCTACGGGAAAAAATTAAACAGGAAAAGGGAAGAGAGTGCTGGGATAAGGGATATGGTTGCAATTTTGAGTTGGTTGGGGAAGCTTTCTCTGATTAGGTGATATTTGAGCAAAGACCTGAGGGCCGTGTGGGAGTGAGCCATGTGGCTCCGTAGAGGGAGAATGTTGCAAACAGGGGGAATAGTTAGTATAAAATTCCCAAGTCAGGAGAATTCCTGGAATGTCAGAGAAACAGAAAGGAGGCATGTGGCTGGAGAGGTGAGAGTAGAAGGAGATGAAATCAGAAAAGTTTTAGGTGCCAGGTCATGGAAGGCCTTGTAAGTCATTGTAAGGACAGTTTTTTCTTTACTTTTTTATTCTCAACGAGATGGGAACTGCTGGAGAATTTTGAGCAAAGAGGTGACATGAGATGATATATTTTAAAGGCTCACTCTGCCATGTTCTGGGTAGACTGTAGAGGTACAAAGGAAGGAGCAGGGAAAAAGCTACTGGTAGCTTCCAGGAAGGAGTTATGGCTAAAGTGGGGGGGGAGTAGTGGAGGTGGTGAAAGGTTCACATTCTGGATACATTTCAAAGACGGACTGAGCAGAATTTCCTGACAAATAGTATTTGGAATATAGAGAGGAAAGAGGAGTCAATGATGACTCCAAGTTTTTAGTGTGAGCAACTGGAAGGAACGGGTTGCATTTCTTGAGGTGGGAGAGCAGGATCACAACAGGTGTGGAGGAGTGATCATGAGCTTGGTTTGCCCTCCAGATGTTAGGGTGTTGGAAAGATGAAGAAGAACCAGCAGAGGACAATGGAAAGGAACAACCAGGAGGTAGCAGGAAAGTGGAGAAAATGTGGTGTTCCAAAATGGTCAAGTAAAGAAGGTATTTCAAGGAGGAGGGATTGATCAACTGTGTCACCTGTTCAGATAATTCAAGGAAAATGCAGACAGAGAACAGAACTGTGGATTTAGCCATGGAGAATATGGGCAGTTCTGGCAATCCTGGCACCCATGATTATGTAGGTTAATACTTTAAAAAGAAAACAAGGGACGCCTGGGTGGCTCAGTTGGTTGGACGACTGCCTTCGGCTCAGGTCATGATCCCGGAGACCCGGGATCGAGTCCCGCATCAGGCTCCCAGCTCCAAGGGGAGTCTGCTTCTCCCTCTGACCTTCTCCTCGCTCATGCTCTCTCACTGCCTCTCTCTCAAATAAATAAATAAAATCTTAAAAAAAAAAAAGAAAACAAAAATAAGTTGCATATAATTCAGGTTGAGGAATGAGGAATTGAGGTCATTGTCAAAAGGTTGAAGTCTATTTGGCAAGTTATCTGTACAATAAAGGTGTGACTTTTGCTCTATCTCATATCCATGCTCAACTACTGCTCATTAATTATGGTTCAGGTTTGCTAGTGAGCTCAGGGATGGGGTCCATGCCCTCATTATGTAACCTTGAACCTGTGCCTAAAATGACTTAGATTTTCTCATGATGAAAACAAACATAATGGTCACCACTAAATTAAAATATCAAAGCCTGGGAATTGCTGGCCTAAGGGAACATTGCCGGCATTGGATTTTCTGAAGAGGAAAGCCCATTCCACGGCTACCTTGAAATCTGTAGAATGGAACAATTAAAAATACAGAAAAAGAAAAACTGCCCATCCAAATCCTTTGGGAGGATTAGATGGCTCCTTCATAACTATGTCCTGATAAGAATGGACATTCCTCACTAGCATAATCACCTGTTGCCATCTGGAATTCAGGAAGTGTTGTAGAGTCAGGGAATAAATAAAATGAATCAATGAATAGGACTCATTAGTTATGGTTCAATGGCTCTCCCTGACTCATCTGACAATATGTTAATTATTCTTTCTTGTTTCTTTGGCCCTACCAGACTTGTCTCTACATTCCTTGAAGACTATATCAAGACTCTCTATTCTTTGCCACACTTAGTTCAGTTTTCGACCTACTACTTAATGTATTAGTAAGGGTTCTTCAGAGAAACAAAACCAACAGGATATATGTTCTAAGAGGAGATTATTATAGGAATTGGCTCACATGATTATGGAGGCTGAGAAGATTTGTGATCTGCCTTCTACAAGCTGGAGAACCAGAAGCTGGTGGTATAGTTCAGACAGAGTCTGAAGGCAGAAGAACCAAGAGCAGCAACATCTGAGGGCAGGAGAAAATGGATGCGTCAATTCAAGCAGAGAGAATTTGCCATTCCTCTGCCTTTTTGTTCTGTTCAAGCCCTCAGCTAATTAGGTGATGCCTGCCCTCACTGATGAGGGCACTCTTCTTTGTTCAAATATGGATTCAAATATCAATCTCTCTAAACACATCTTTGTAGACAAATCCAGAAATAATGTTTCACCAATTATCTGGGCATTCTTCAGTCCAGTCAAGGTGAAACATGAAATTAACCATTATAATATATACTAATTGACAGAGTAAAAACATTTTCTAAAGAAATCGAACTAATTCAAGTCAAGAAACTAAATTTAATTTAAAATCCTCAAGACAAAGAGACAAAAGGAACAATCCAAATAAACTTTACCAAATTCAGATGATTATGGTTTGTAGGATTAAATAAATTGGAGCCACATTGTCACACCTTCCTCCGATGTTTTGGTATTTAAGACTCTCATCAGAAGGTTTCCACCATTAATCGCTAACTATTATTTGCTGTTGTCAATCGCTGGTAAAGGATTCTCCAGCACAACAACAGCATCAGTCCAGAACCCTGTGTAACTATGTAACTTGTGCCTAGCCCTGTGTAACTGGTGTGATGTTTTTTGCCAGGGAAGATGGCTGTTTTCTTGGTTGCACAAACTTTGAGGTATCTCAATGAAATCATGTGATTTGATTTTAGTCCACACCACACACACACACAGACACATACACACCCTGACGCCTTATTAAGCACCACCCCAGGGGATCTCAGCTAGCATTCTTGCTTGTTTACCCCCAAATAAGTTTACATCATTGCTTAGGTCAGTAACAAAAAACAAACGATGAATGTTGAGCGGTTTGATGGTGGTCCATCCTACTCAAAGATTGTTCGGCTCATATTCCTTATTCACATTGAAGATAGAGTTATTGTAACTGTGACCTTCAGCAGTGCCATGGATAATGGGAAGGAAAAGCAAAACATTAAACTCTTACCAAGACCTAATTTGTGATCTTCTCCCCTTGCTGACTTAGTAAAGCAGATATTGTGAGCTTTCAAACAATAGAGATGTGTATTCAGAAATAGAGTATTGCTCTTCTCTGTTTTTACCTCTGCTATTGGTAACATTGAGGTTGTAGCAGAGCTTCCAAAATAAACTTGATCTTTAGAGTTTTACAACAATGATGGGTGAACCCACAAAGTTCAGAGATTCTGTCCAAACGGAGGATTAATGGTTTTGCGCCAATTTCCTTTACCTCTGAGTTACTGAGCTGAAGTTTTCACAACGATGGCAATTTCTTGACTGTTTCATGCCACTGATAGGACATTACACAAAATGAACTCATTTCCTCAACAGCCATTCATCTGTCCAACAACAACTCATTGTAGTTTCTAGTGTTCTGCCCAAGCCTGGATTAAAACACTGAATATAAGGAATATGGTGTTCAGATTTGCAAAGTGGGATATGAAAGCCCACTCTTCATAGACTTGTACCTTGACACAACCAGTCCTCTCTTGTCCCTCAGCCTTTGATGGAGGCGGTCTTCCAGAAACACTTACTCTTAGGTTGTTAGCTACGCTCAACAATGAGAAAGTCAGATTTCCCAGCCAGGGCTTGTCAAGAAATGAGGAGGGATTTCCTATTCCTATCCTTTGCAATTATTTTTAAAAAAAAGAAAGGAAGAAAGAAAGAAAGAAAGAAAGAAAAGAAAAACAAAACAGATGTCACTGAAAGATATTATAATAACCATGCAATCAAATCCTAAAGTAAAATTCAAAAAGCCAAGCCAGTATTCTTCTAGATACGGGGATACACTATTGGGATCTCAGAGCTATGACAATAGTGGCTTGGATTATAGGACAGGACAGTTAGTCATTGGCAATACTGCTCACTGAGGTACATGTCCATGAGGAGGCTGGAACAGACATTTGTGCCCACCTCACAGCGCTGAGGGGGAGTCTTTTCCACCACAGAGATAGCAAACTACAGAGTCAGACCTTGGATCAAGATTCCCAGCTTCTAAATCTATATCATTCATCTGCCTCTGGGGTGAAATCTTGAGTTACGTAGACAGTTTCCTTTCATTTGACTAAATATTTTGAAAATTGATTTTGAATTATAAAAGCATTATTTGTGCCTAGGCTAAACCTGACGTTGTTGCATATCAGTACGAATTAATGTAATCTGTTTAGCACCAGCCTCTTAGAGTTGTAAGAATTAAATTTTTTTTTAGTTTTTATTTATTTATTTGACAGAGAGAGAGAGATCACAAGTAGACAGAGAGGCAGGCAGAGAGAAAGGAGGAAGCAGGCTCCCTGCTGAGCAGAGAGCCCTACGACGACGCGGGGCTTGATCCCAGGACCCTGAGATCATGACCTGAGCCAAAGGCAAAGGCCCCAACCCACTGAGCCACCTGGGCGCCCCGTAGAGTTGTAAGAATTAAATAGAATAACGCACACAAAGCAGAGAGCTTAATAAATGCTCAATAGACGATGGCTGTAATTATTGGTAATAAAAAATAAAATATGTCTGTTGTAGACAATGCATGCAAGTATAAAGCAGAAAATAACAATTATCCATAAATCTATCACACTGATTTAATCACTGAACCATTATGACATATTTTCTGGTTTTCTAGATAATGCCACATAATATGTTTCTTTGTTATGAAAACTTTCAAATTTATATAAAGGTTAAAAGATAAATATAATGAACACCTTCATATCTTCAACTTAGAGACAATAATTAACACTTTGCCATATTTGCTTTATCTATCTAAATATGGGCATATGTACATATTCATTTTTGCAGACATATTTTAAAGTAAATTGAATTCACCATGGGATCTCAATCCTAAATATTTCAATATGCATCTTGTATAAATAAAGACATTCTCACATGTAATCATCATATCATTATCACAACAGAATATTAATGATTATTCCCTATGCCATTTAATATCCAGTTCATAGTCACATTTTCTTAGTTGTCCACAAAATTACTTTTTCCTTTTTTTCTTCCCAAATCAACTCATGCATTGTGTTTGTTTATATCTCCTCTGGTCTAAAACCATCTTCTCACCAGCTTTAAATTACTCTAAGCATATATTTAATGATGCGTACCTTCAAGTGTAGGCATGGCCATCCCAGTCCTTTAGCTTATAGACACACAAGTTGTTTCCTTTTTTTTTTCTTCCTCTTATAAGCCATGCTGTGAACATTTGATTCACTAACTTTTCATCTTTTTTTCTTTAAAGATTTTATTTATTTATTTGACACAGAGAGAGAGATCACAAGTAGGCAGAGAGGTAGGCAGAGAGAAAGGGGGAAGCAGGATCCTCACCAAGCAGAGAGCCCGATGCGGGGCTCGATCCCAGGACCCCGAGATCATGACTCAAGCCAAAGGCAGAGGCTTAACTCACTGAGCGATCCAGGCACACCAACTTTTCATCTTTTCTGATGACTTCCAAATATTTGTTTTTCCTAAAAGATATAAAAATATTTAAGATTCTCCTTACATATTAACAGATCATGTTCCAGAAAGTTTGATCTACTGCTATCCCCTAAAGTATTTGAGTACACCAGCAGAGCTGGGGTTCTCAACCTCTAGGTCCTGACTTGAACATCTCCCCTCCAGGGGACAGTTCATGGTCATCTGTACTGTGTGAGCTTCTGTCTTGTTCCCATAGTTCATCGTTCCTGGGATTACTTCATTATCTGCCTCCTCCCGCAGAGAAACAAGGAATCTCTACTCGAAAAGGTCATAATTTTTCTCTGAAACTGGAAGCTCAGTGAAACTGATGCATTGCTTTTTGTATTGTGCTGATATTCATAAACTTTTAACATAAAACTTCTGGCTCTTTAATTTTTGCCAACACTGTACACATTAAGATTAAACATTACCATATGTACATTAAAAATTGTCAGTACTTTGAAAACAATGAAAACTAATCCATAAGGGAATCCTTTGAAAATTCTTATTTTAAAATAACCTAAATAACCAATATTAGGTGAGGGGGCAAGTGAGTGTGACAAATAGGTATAATAATGCAGTCTGTAGTGATTAGCAATAGTGTTCATAAAAGGTTTGTAATCACACGGGGGGGGAGATATTACTAAATGGTGTGATACAATAATTGTTAGAAATTCAGAATAATAAATATAGGACAAAGAGACTAGTAAGATCTAGTTAGTGTTGCAAGTATGGGTGATCAAAATTACTTTTATTAAGTGTTTTATTTCTTTCTATCCAAAGCACAACAATGAAAGAAGGAACTTTGGAAAAACATTAAACATTCATGGTTTCTGTTTACCAAACTAAAAGTTGAAAAGGAGTTTTCACTCACAGAAATTTCTAAACTTTTTAATCTGATTTTTGTAGCATGAACCTAATGATAATAGTACTTCAATCTATAAAGAATCTGGCAAAAATAAAACAAGCAAGCAACCATCTAGCAAATAAATCTTCTGTGATTTTTCCATTTCCTTCTGAAGATTTTTAGCCATGTTTTATTCCAGCACTATTTATAATTATTCCAATTTTTAATTTATAGGCCCCTTGACAAAACGTATCCATATCTCTATTTAATCTGATGAAATGCACATCAGTATGAAAATAACATAGCAAATGCCAGGTGATTTCACTGTCTTCATCTTGAGCAATAATTAAAGAAGATTTACTAAGCATTTCAAACTCAGCATTATACTTAAATAAAGTGGCTTACACCATAGACTTGGCCTGAGCTCTAGAACCTTACAGCTAATGACCTGTGATCAACAGACTCATCTTTCGTCAAACCACATGACAAACCTCCTGGACCCAAAGCCAGAGGAATTTACAGCTTTCCAGGGGAACATGATATTTGCTTTGACAGTTTCACATAGCTTTATCCTGAAGCCAGACAAAGAGCTAAAGTTTCATCTTTACTCGCCTTTCCTGGGATCAAGCCCTTTGATGGAAGAAGATCATTGGGAATCCATCCCCAGGCCTGGAGGTGTTAGAGGCAGAAACCAGACATACAAATCCTACTCTCTTTGGGTCTCTGGGAAAATACCTAGCCGTTGTTGCCCTGATCTACCAGTCTCATGTTGTCCATCCGGCTCCAAGGTTAACACAAGTGCTGACTTGGAGGTGGAAGAGAATAGGAAAGGGAAGGGCAAGAGGTGTGGAGAAGGGCCAGCTAGCAACGCCTGCCCAGAGCACTGGCAGACCTCACTGGGTTCTGAGGTAAGTTTTGAAATGCTCCACCATGGATCCTGCCTGGCACCTGAGCCTCAACCATTTTTAAAGCAAACTTTTAACATTCCCATCTTCTCCCCAGTCCTGCAAGGTAAGATCTGAGTCTTTCTTGTAGCTCCGACACCAACACCTTTTTTGAGCAAAACTTTTACAAGCAATAGATAGTCCTAGTGCCAATGTATCTTAGCCAATTTCTGCAATCAAAGTAAAACAATGAAAGGAAACTTTTAAAAAAAAATTGGCGTTGTGGAATGTAACGAGACACAGCAAATAACAGCCTGTGGGCACACTTAATAACCTAAAGGCTTCGCATCCCAAAGGCTTTCTTGAGGTGTCATGTATGGATTTTTGAGAGAGAGATGGCATTTTCTAACTTGGAAATTAGTTGAGGAACTCTCTGAAACACACAAAGATAACAGTCAAGTTGCCATACAGCACAATGTTAAGAAATATGTAATTGTGAACCCAAAATACCTTCTCGGAGTGGAGACATGACCTATAGGACGTAAACGAACATAAAGCAATCAGACACAGCCAACAAGGCAATACATTGGAGCTCCTCCATCAGGCAACATGCAGTGTGTTGGAAGAACTGAAGGAGGTTCAGAGTGGCTTGAATGGAGGTGAGGGAGGGTTGAAGGTTACTGTGAAGGACAGGAGAAGAGGTAAGCAGGACAAGTTCATGAAGGGCCTTGTGGGTCATTTTAAAGGGTTGGCAGTCATTTTAAGTGTCTAAACACAGTTGTTGCATGATCAATTTGTGCTTTAGAAAAATTACTCTTGAAGCATGGAGAATGGACTGAAAGCAGGCAAAAGTAGAGGCAAAAAGACCAGTTGCAATAGCCAAGTGAAAAATGACAGTGGCCAAGTTTGGGGCAGTGGCCATAGAGGTTGAGAGAGATATATAGATTGGGGAGGTATTTAGGAAGTAGAATTGGTAGGTCTTGGTGAATAACTAATGAATCTGGATAAAGAGAGCAGTGAAGAAGACAAAAGAGCCAGAAAGATGGGCAGACGGACTGTGGCTTGAGGCATCAGGCATGAGTGGATGGTGGCACTGAGTCAATGAGGGTGCCCAGGAGAGGCACATTAGGGGTGATGATAATCAATTCACATTTTGGTGGTTTGAGTTTAAAATATGTTTGGAAAATTTCACAGATCTCAGTGAAGACCTTTACTAGGCAGTTGGATACATAGATTTGAAGATCTATGTTCTACTTACTGTGTTTTGAGTGATCAGCATGTAGATAATAAATGAAGCTGGAAATGTGTTGCAGAGGAGTTGTCTGGTAAGAAGAGACAGAAGGGCACATGCACATTTGAATACTCTGTTCATTCCTGGCAGGTTAATGTAAAGTCATTTAACAATTCTTCCCTAAGAGAAAGGTCTGGGAAAAGGCAGCATGTCACATTGGGCTTAAGGATGGGGAGAGGAAATCACCAAAGTGGGGAAGGAAGAGAAATAATCCTAGCAGTGGCCTTCATTACTGAGCAGTTTCTATAAGCCAGGTCCTGTGCCGAGAACTTTATGTGCATTGCTCTTTTGAATTTTGTTTAATCCTCACAACAATCCCATAAAAGGTAGATGGTAGGATCCCCCTTTTATAAAAACAAGAGCAAAGCTTGGTTATGTTAAGAAACTCTGTGACTGTTGTCTGATATATTTGCTGTTCGCTGCATTGGCTATTGAAGGCTTGAAATGCGCAATGGAGGGACTTAGCTTCTAATTTTATTTATTTAAATTCAATTTTATTTAATTGTAATTAATTTAAATTCAATTTTATTTAATTGTAATTAATTTAAATTCAATTTAAAAACCAATACTGGATTCAGTTATTGGGAAACCTTTAAGTATGTTTGGAACAACTTGGATATGTGAATCAACTTTTCCAACTGTAAGTTTTATGAAATCTAAGTACAGATCAAGGATTTCCAATGGAAAAACTAGTATCCGAACTGAGATGTGCTGTTAGTGTAAAAATAAATAATGGATTTCAAAGACCTGCGGTGACTAAAAGAATATAAAATATCTCTTTCATAATTGTTTATATTGATCATGTGTTGAAACAATATTTTGGATATATTAGTCTAAATAATATTACTCTTTTTTTTTTTTTTTTAACTTTTTCTGACGAGGCTATTGGAAAAAACTTAAATCCCCTAAGTGGCTGGGGTGGGATGTCGCCCAGGCTGGCGAGGGGGCCCACTCCGGGGAAGCAGTGTCCCAGCTACGGTGCATTTTAGGGAGCACGCCAACAACAGTGCGCGTGCGCACGTGCGCGTCTGTGCTCTCCAGCCGCGGGTGGACCGAATCTCACCCGATGCCCACGACTAGCCGGTTTTCCTGTTTGCCTTTTTGAACTCTGTTTTCTCTGAGCCTTGAAGAGCCAGGGGCTGTGATGTCACTGTATAAACAGAGGGAAGGGTGGGGGCGAACGCTGCTCTGGAGAGGACCAGGCAGAGGAGGCCCCGGGCTGGAGAACGGGGGTGGGGACGGGAGGCTTTCAAAGGTGGCTTGGTCTGGAGTGCGTGGGAGCAGCGCATTGAGACTGCGAGGCCGATAAAGAAACATAATGGGACTGCCAGTCACTAAATGGGGCGGGGGTGGGGGAGGGCGGGAATGGGGACGTGGCTGCAAGAGATGGGGGTTTGGAAAAATATGGGACGCCTAGAGCTAATTCCCCTGATTAAAAATGCATTAGTTTGGAGGTGTCAGGGACACGCAGCTGTTTTCAAGGAAAGCCTGGCTCCAAGAGGTCCTCCCTGGCCGGGCCGCCTGGCGGCTCCATCTCGGAGTGGATGTCAGCGAGCCCCCGGCCCGCCGACGCTTGTCCTCTCCCTGACAGGGCCCTGGCCAATGTCCTGCTGCTGAGGGTCGTGGTAATTTACATCCTCTCTGTGTACATTAACTTATCTGCAGCCGCGCTGGCTGCGCTCCTTCAGTCAGCCTGTCTCCTGTGCAGCCTGGGAGACTTCCCCCACCGCCGGGCCGCCCGGGGGCTGCAGGGGACTGGGCCGCCCAGTTCCTGCGCCCTGCGAAGCACAACAAACGCCTCCCGAGGAGGAGCCCCGCCGCCTGGGCCCGACCCCGGAGGCGCAGCGCCTCGCGCCCCCCCACCTCCCGCCCCGGCGTGGGAGGCGACGTGGGGACAGCCCGGGCAGGGCAGAGGCGGGCGGCCCGTGGCTGGAAGCGAAACACTTAGTGGCTAATTCATGACTCATGACTCATGTGCAGGCTCCTCTTCAGTGACAGCCGGGACAGTTACTGGTTATTTGTAGTCCCCCGGCTTTCATTTCGCTGTAATTAAGCAGTCATTTGAGGGTCATTTCATACCAGTTATAGGTTCCCCTGTTTTAATAATGTTTTAAGTTCCAGGGGGGCAACAGGGAGTGGAAGGGGAGGTTGGGAAGGAGGCGTGGAGGGCAAGAGGGTAATCGTCTCTGAGAACGTGTGCACTTTCCATAACTCTTTCCCTGACAGGCCCCAGTGTGGAGTTTCCTCAGATGCGGACTTGAACATTCTGTTTCGGAGCGCGCAGGCCAGATCCTCTTCCATGACACGAACGGTCTGCCCAGAGAAGAGGTCTGGCCGTGTTTGAGTCAGATGCTGGATTTTCTTCCTTCCCCTCTGGCACCACACTAATCATTCTCTTTAATCACTGTAGCTTTTTAATGAGGCCAAGTAGGTATTTATGGAGCCGTCTACTCTCTAAACGCTAATGCTTGATAAGTCATTTATAACTTATCGGTGGGCTTTGCATGGCCAAACCCAGAAGAAAGGAAGTGAGAGTAAAATAGAGTCTGGAGTTTGCTCAGAAAAATGCGGCATATCTTCAGGTCCTAGATGGTACCAAGCCCTTGTGGGAAATGTTCAGTCCATCAGGCATAAGAATAAGAAACTGGTCTGTCCCAATTTTGAGAAAATTCCCTGCCTGGCATTCTCGCTGTTTTCTCATGCCCACCCCTTTCTCCTTTGGCGGGTTCATGTATCTTTGGATACCATGTGAAGCTTCCATTCTAAGGCCAATTCTCCGAAATTCTGTAAAGAATCCTGGAGCTATTACATTTGAAGGGTACACAGATGGAAAATGAAAGGACTGAAAAGAAATAAAAGACAGAAACCAGATTTCCTGTCATTGCAAAAGTAGGTGCCACACGCTCCAAATGTTAAAATCGATGTTAAAAAACTTATAGGGCTGGAGTATGTAGTAGCAGTGGGAGTGTAGTTGACTTCAAATGAGAAGAGGAGAGAAAACCCACCAAGGAAGGGTAGAAGGAGTGGTGAGGAAGAAAGACAGGGCCCCACGGACTTAAAAAACAAACAAACAAAAAAACAAAAACCAAAAAACAAAACCAAAAACTGATACATTACATATGAGTACTTAATATGCATTAAGGAGAATTTTTAAGTTTTCAGCCATAACAAGAAATGAAGTGCTGATGTACACTACAACACAGATGAACCTTGAAAACATTATGCTAAGTGCCATTTACAAAAGATCACATGTTATAAGATTCCATTTATATAAAATGTCCAAAATAGGAAAATCTATAGAGACAGGCAGTAGATTAGTGGTAGTCTTGAAAGGGGGAGGGAGCAGAGAAAGGGAGGAGTAACTGCCAAAGGGTACAGGTTTCTCTCTGTGGCACTGAAAATGTTCTAGAATGGACTGTGGTGGTGGTTGTACAACTCTGAATATACTAAAAACCACTGAATTATACACGTCAAATGGGTGAATGGTATTGTATGTGAATTACATCTCAATAAAGCTATTACCACAAAAAAGTTTCCAAAAAGTTAGAAACAAGCCCCCCAAACAAGTGTTATTTTTAAAAAATTGACTTGCTAAGCATACTGCTGCTTTTGCTATGACAGTGAAGCCAGCAGGTAATGTTCTTCAAAGGGCAGGAAATTTTGTTCTCTTTTGGGCTCTAAGTGCCTAGAACAATGCTGCTTACTGAAGGTACTCAACAAATATCGGCGGTAAGTGAATTCTCAAATAATCCAGACTAGCCTGGTCCACCTACCACTTCCTCTCTGCATAATTGATCTAGCTTTTATTTATTTTTTATTTATTTAATTTATTTTCTATTTACTTATTATTACTATAAATATAGCTAGAAAAAATAACTAATAAACAAAAAAATTTTTTATCTGTTTGCCAGGCACTGCACATATATTTGTCTCTAAGCTTTATAAAACCCAGCAATGTAAACCCACTGAACCCAGGTCTGTCTTGCTTCCAAAGCTTTAGTCTGCTATAAACACTGCCCCTAAAAATACTAACAAAGCCTGGAAGGAGCACGCACGAACACACATAGACACCAAACCAACATCACCTATAAAGCAAACCAAAGGACAAATTTGGCTTTTATGCTTAAACTGAAAAAAGCATCATGAACACATCACTCAATGATGGGTTTTCTTATTTAAAATTATTCTAATTTTATAAGTATGGATTATATAGCCAAGAAATATGGAGTACTCACCACGTATCCAGCCTGAGGGGAGCACCAGGAAGAGTTATAGAAGCAGTTAATGTGGGAGCTTAGCCTTACGCCTACTATAAAAATCCCTGTCCCTTAAAAGAGAAAAAAAAAAGTACTATTGAGTTTATTGCTGGTCTAAATAGTACACAAAAGGTTTAAACATACATAATCTGAAAAGTCCTGGTTTCCTGAGACCTCTTCTTAAAATTGAAACATTTTTGTGGAATGTTAAGGACAAAATCCAGAGCTCTGTGAAGAGCTAATTAAGGGACTGCTGCCCAGCATGGCTGGGCTGGGACACAAGTAAGAATCCATCCAGACTCCGTGTAAGCCACCGTGGTGTCTGTGTGGGCTTGCGTTGGCAGCCAAGAGGTCCATCAAATAGTTAATATTTGTCATGTCGGTAATCCAAGATTCCAGATCCACATCCCCACTGAGACTCAGTCTCACTAACGTATCTCAGGCATTTTAGTTGATATATTTAAGGTACCACCTGAAAAGACCCCAAATCTTCTAGTTAAAATTTCCACATTCCCCTATTTTACAATAAAAATTTTGATCTAAGATTTAGAATAAAAAGCCCACATTTTACAGTTGGAAAAAATCGAGTAACCTTGGGAACTATTTACTGAAACCATCCCAAAGGCCCAGAGCAGTATCAGTAAAAAATCCCAAATAATTGACAAGCTCTCCTCGCAGTTGTTAGATACATCCATCCCCCATCTAAACTGCAGGGAGGTATTCCTTCTACTTAAAATGAAACTATATATACATTATCTATACATTTTTAGGTACAGTATTTATATATACATTTTTCTTACTGAAGTCTGAAAAGGAGATAAAGCCCCCTCTCTCCTGCATATGGGAGATTCCAGAAGCGAAGTGCCAACCACTTAGGCTTCAAGGAAGGACTCCAGACTTTGGAATGTGCCTAGGTACCACGGTGTCTGTGGAAGGGCCATCCTCCCCCAAGCATATGTGGTTGTCACCCTCTAGTGGATGATCTATGATACTCATTGGCAGCCTCCTGTTGGGGTGGGGTGGGGGGACAAGAGCAAATGTCATCCAAGGCTGACTTATCTCAAAGAGGTAGATGACAGATAAGCCTGCGCCAGAAGTCTTAAGTCTTGGACACGTATTTCCCAGGAAAATGGGTGTTTGTGGGCTGTTTATTCAGTCTGCGGTTCCCTGCTTCTTTGAGTCTCCAGCGTGTGTTTCCTACTGGTATTGTGGCATTTTCAAGAACAATACGTATTTCCTTAAGGCAGACTTCGACAATTGAGATAGTTCTAGGCAATTGATTCCCAGAGATTGTTTGCCTCCAGACTGGCCTCGAAAGCTTTCTCTGGCTGCCGGCCTACTGAGTGTGCCCGACTATACTTAACTGGTAATATAGAACCTGCCAACTGAACACAAGTTCTGTGTTCATCTGCCTAGGGAATTCGTAAATAAATAAATATCATTGTATAAGGGGCCTAAACAGAATTCTAAAAAATGAAGTCTGGCTTCAGATACATTCATAGTACAAGATTCAAAATATAATAATATGATTTTCCTGTTTCCATTTTATCGGGTAACTGAAGAATTGCATTTCTAAATCTGGATAGGGATTGAATTTCCATATCCCTGACAGTTTCCAGGAGGGAAGGATTATGGGTACAGGAAATACTCTACATTCTCAAAAGCCTACATTGTTGGTGCTTGCGTTTGCTCTGTGAGAACTTACTGAAAGAAACCATTTCTCCGGAAGACAAGTATAATTTCCTGAAGATCTGTTTATCTGTCAGTAGACATGTTGAATGTTTCAAGTCAAAGATGACCTTGGTTCTAAATCTGAGGTCGAATGGGAATCAAGGCATTGTAGAAATGAAATGTCCTTCCCTTATCTTACCCATTTGATAGATGAAGAAACTGAGCTTTGGCCAGATTAGGCAGTGTTAGCTACTTACAGAGCTGGTACCCAACAAAAGTTTACTCTACAACCCCTGGGCCCTTGTCTTCCCTCACCCATCACTGTTGTCTCTCAGGTTGAATTGTGTTAGTGATTATGAGGAAATCTGTTTCCTAGCTTTGTTCACAGTATGTGTTCTCTTTGGTTAGAAAGGTTTTTGTCTATGGTGACAAAATACACCATAACATAAAATATACCATCTTAACCATTTATTTATTTATTTACTTACTTGACAGACAGAGATCACAAGTAGGCAGAGAGGCAGGCAGAGAGAGAGGGGGAAGCAGGCTCCCTGCTGAGCAGAGAGCCCAATGTGGGGCTCGATCCCAGGACCCTGGGATCATGACCTGAGCTGAAGGCAGAGGCTTTAACCCACTGAGCCACCCAGGCACCCCCATCTTAACCATTTTTAAGTGCATAGTTCAGTGGCGTTAAGTACATTCATGCTGTTGCACAATTGTCATGACTATCTCCAGAAATTTGTTCTTCCCAAAAAGGAACTCTGTACCCATTAAACACTAACTCCCATCCCCTTTTCCCCAATCCCTGGCGACCACCATTCCGTTGTTCATCTCTATGAATTTGAGTACCTCATAAAAGTGGAATATACCATATTGGTTCTTTTATTTAGGATCATGTCTTCAAGGTTCACCCATGTTGGTCATGGGTCAGAATTTCCTTCTTTTTTAAGGCTTAATAATATTCCATTGTAAGTATATACGATATTTTGTTTATCTGTTAATGGACATTTGTCGAAAATATTTTTTAAATACACAAGAAAAATAAATAATCTCTTTTTTAAAAAGATTTTATTTCTTTATTTTACAGAAAGAGAGTGAGAACATAAGTAGGGGGAGCAGGTTCCCTGCCGAGCGGGGATCCCCATGTGGGACTCGATCCCAGGGCCCTGGGATCATGACCTGAGCCGAAGGCAGAGGCTTAACACCAACTGAGTCACCCAGGCACCCCTAAAAACCTCTTTTAAGAAGTAAAAGCATGTGTGCAAGAGGCTTGAAGCTAAATATTTTAAAAGACTACTGGGGATTGCTAGAGTAAAGAAGAATTTAGTAATTCAGTGTAGACTTGTTTTCCATGAAAGCTATAGAATTTGGCTTACTTAGCGTTATATTCCCTGCCACCACCTCCCATCTCATCCCAGCATCAGCACGGGGTCACATGTGGTAGGTACACAATAAATGGGTGCTCAGTTTCCAAGTCAGGCAGAGGAAAAATCAAATGTGGTCTGGATTATCATGGTTTTTCTTAATATTTCCATAGGTTACCCTAGAGAAGGATGCAAAGGTTCTGGCAGAAATCTGGTAGAAAGAATATTCTCCTGGAAGAACAAAGTATTTGTTGATGTTCTTAATGTCTAGCAACAGAAACTAACCCTCAGGGGCAAGCCCCAAAGGAGTTAATAAAAAGAATATTGTATAACTCAGGGAACGGATGGATGGATAGAGGGCCAGGCTCGAGGCATCCCAAAACAATGCCCCAGACCATGTCTAACACCGACCTGAGGAGGAAACCACCACCAATGGTTATGCTGACACCAAGGAGCCGGTGTCTACTCTGAGCAGCTGCCAGGACTTTGTTGCACCCAGTCACTAGCATACATTGCCACCTCTGCTCAGGAGGCAAACCTTGTGTTGTCTGCAGCTCCCACACCCAGAAACCTGGACTTCCATCTCCATAGCAAAATGGATTCCACAGAGCCCCCTGCTCACACTGTAAGGCGTGTCTCATGTACACCCAGTGACTGATGGGGCACCTGGCTGTGGACACCTGCAAAGCTGGCTGGGAAGTAAGTGTTGTTTTTTTCTGCCTGAGGGAGGTGGGACCCATGAGGAAGACAATTCCCAACACATAGATAGGGTTCCAAAGGTGCCAGGCAGCCTCTACTGAAGGTAAAGGGACTAAAATATAGGGCAGAGGAACAGATAAAATCCATTTTGATCATTAGAATCAGCGATTTTTTTTAAGATTTTTATTTATTTATTCGACAGACAGAGATCACAAGTAGGCAAGAGAGGCAGGCAGGGAGAGAGAGGAGGAAGCAGGCTCTCCGCGGAGCAGAGAGCCCGATGTGGGGCTCGATCCCAGGACCCTGGGATCATGACCTGAGCCGAAGGCAGAGGCTTTAACCCACTGAGCCACCCAGGCGCCCTGAGAATCAGCGATTATTTTAAAACACCATTAACATCTAATGTGGAGGAAAGCAAAATGGATTGGCAGGTTTTCAGCCAGCCCCCTACTGCCATTATAAACTTACAAAGCATCACCGGAGAACTTCTCTCTCTAGAAAGAGCTTTGGCCTTGATAAGGGAAACCAGAGTTCAACGGAGCAATAATTGATAACAGCTGAAATGTTGAAGGAAGGAGCCATACCTTGTACTTAGACATTTGAGTTATTGTTCTTGCGTTAACTCCTGTACGTTTTCTTCTCTATTTTGATTGTGAAAGATAATCGACATTATTATTTTAAATTTACGTTCAGGTCGGGAAAGCAGAAAACATTAGATCATGCCTTAAAACTTCTATTTCTATTTTCCACATTTTATTAATTGACCCTTATACCATCAACCAAATGTCACTAGGCAAAACAGACACACACCTGAATAGAAATTGTTCCAAAGGGCATTGTTGGCTCTGACCAACCAGAGATTGGCAGATCTGGGAGGGGTCACATGCATCACCACAAAGGAAAGCTTGAAGTAAGATATCGGAGGAAGAATGTAGTTTTATCCGACAATGGCTTTCTCCCCAAATTACCTGAAATGGGCCAATCCCTAAGTCATCATTTGTCATGACTTGTCATGGTTTTTAAAAAAGAGAAGAAAAATCACTTCACTAACTCTCGTGAAAACCTGTACCTTCAAGTAACTCCATTCCAGATAGTTACAGTCACAAAAATCAAGGAAATCTACCTGCTGAGGATACGTGTAATTACTGGCATTTTCCCCAAAGTATTCGTCCTTGGTTCTTCAACTACATGTGATCTATGTCCATGAAAAAGGATTCATTAAATATACTAAAGTTGATAGAGGAAAAAAAATTTAATCTATATTTCAAACTTCCTGGTATAACGTTTTATGAAGTGAACTGGTCTGGTTCATAAAAATGCTATTTAGCAGAATTTTTCTCACTTTAAATGGCCAAGGATACCCTATACATTGTATCTTTAGGAAGATCTATGGCAATCTAATGAATGCTCTATTTAAAAAGAAGAAAAGCTGGGACGCCTGGGTGGCTCAGTTGGTTAACCAGCTGCCTTCGGCTCAGGTCATGGGATTGAGTCCCACATCAGGCTTCTTGCTCGGCAGGGAGCCTGATTCTCCCTCTGCCTCTGCCTGCCACTCTGTCTGCCTGTGCTCACTCTCTCTCACTCTCTCTCTATGACAAATAAATAAATAAAATCTTTAAAAAAATAAAAATAAAAAGAAGAAAAGCATAGAATCCACAGTAGAAAATAAAAATCATGGGCTAGAATAGAATAATTTTTAGCCTGAAATAAAGCATTCAGATCATCTAATCTAGGGTTCACAAATACATGGGGATAAGGACATTTTCTTAGTTTCTGTCCAAGGCAGACATTCTGTCCAAAGTGACAATTTTTAGTTGAGCCCACACATATATTGTCTCATGATTCTTCTTATAGGGTTCTAGTCATCCATGTGGAGTTGGCATATATAAAGAAACCATTTGCCATCCCTGGTATTCTGAGCTCCTCAATTTACGTACGTGTGGAAGCTGAATAGCACGCGGCAACCAATGTCTTGATTAACGTCATGCACTAAAAGAAGGAAAGACTCAGCATTGTAACCCTGACCATCTGTGCGTGACTCAGATCAAATTCATAGAATCATAGAATACATAGCACTCAGCTGATTGCAATCAAGGCTCTGAATTCCCATTTAGTAACTGGAATGCTCCTAAAAGAGTTTATGTTATCAATTTTATAATTTCCATTATAAAAGTGAAATAGGGAAAAATGGCTTATTTGAGTATGTATGAGTACATTTATTGTTCATAGAAAGGTACTTAAAGGGAAATGTTAAAGCTTTTCCTGTACATGAAATTATAATTAGGTTATGGATGCAATTTAAATGCAATGCCCTTAGAAAGAGAGGATGGCATATACAGAGATTGGGACAGAAGAACTCTTCTGCACGAAATTTTCTGATACAACAAAAAAAATCACAATATACCACAACACCTGCAGTTGTTTTTCTTTTTTTTAAGATTTTATTTATTTGAGAGAGAGAGACAGAGGTAGAGAGAGCATGAGCACTGAAGAGAGGGAGAAGCAGGCTCCCCGCTGAGCAGGGAGCCTGACTCGGGACTCGATCCCAGGACCCTGGGATCATGACCTGAGCCAAAGGCAGACACCTAACCAACTGAGCCACTCAGGCGTCCCAGCACCTGCAGTTTAAACAACTGTTTACCTGCAGTTTAAAAAACAATGATGATCATAAATGTCTTTTGGCTTTAATAATGCCTTGTCCCATCCACTAAGACAGTATGGTTATCTAGTTTAAGTTTGATGTACCATATACATTATTCGGTTCAAGTACTGAGTGAAAACAAAACCCAGAAATTAGATGCCTAGAAGTAAAAGTGCCCACAAAGAAGAAAAAAAAAAGAGGAATCACTCTGGTTGTAATCATTCCCATAATATTGGAGAAGTCTGTGTAATGACACATGCTGTTTCTAGATTTTTAATCTAATGTAATTTTGTTCTTTTCCTTTAACATTTTTTTTTAAAACTGGAGCACCTGGTGGCTCAGTCGGTTGGGCAACTACCTTGGGCTCAGATCCTGATCCCAGTGTCCTGGGATTGAGCCCCTCATGGAGCTCCCTGCTGGGTTGGGGGAAAGGTTCTGGGTTGGGGGGAAGGTTCTGCTTCTCCCCCTCTCTGCCCTTTTCCCCCAGCTCCTGCTATCTCTCTCAAATAAATAAATAAAATCTTTTTTTTTTTAAGATTTTATTTATTTGTCTGAGAGAGAGAGAGTGAGTACAGGAAGACAGAGTGGCAGGCAGAGGCAGAGGGAGAAGCAGGCTCCCTGCCGAGCAAGGAGCCCGACGTGGGACTCAATCCCATGACCTGAGCCGAAGGCAGCTGCTTAACCAACTGAGCCACGCAGGCGTCCCAATAAAATCTTTTTAAAAATAAAAATCTTTTGTCAATATAACACACACATTCTTTTAAAAATCAAATTGTATAAGAAAGCTTTTAATGAAAAACAGCAACAATGCCATTCCCCCAACACACGTCACACCCTAAAAGCAAATATTTTAAACTTTTTTAGTTGTTTATTCTAGCATTTATTCCTGTATTTCTAAATAATATGTTTATATATATTATTTCTAAATAATAATAATAAGCCTTGACTTATCCATCTGGAGTTTATCTCTTATGGTGGACAAAAATTTTAGTTTCTCTATATACCTTTTTTCTTTCCCTTTGTACTTGCATATTTTTTGTTGTTAAATCCAAAAATCAGTGTTTTCATTATTATAACTATGGAAATACTGTTACTATACTGCTGGATCTTCTGAAACCAGTGTTCTAGGATTTCTTTCTTATAAACTTCTTATTTTTCTTAAAGTTAATAGTTGTCTCATACATTCATTTATTTAGTTTTCTTTGATGGTATGGCCAAATCTTCCAACGTTTCCCCACAGCTTGGTAAAATGCCTTTCCGTACAATTTTCCACAAAGTCAAACCCAAAAGTTACTCAGTCAGCTTCATTTTGCTTTTCCTGAAGACATTCCTCTCTACCTGCTCCAGCTTTCCTGGTTGCTCTCCTGGTCCCCTGCACAAGTATTGTGCTGGGCTTCCCTTGACGGGATCCCCTCTTTCCAGGATTCCATGTCTTCCTCTTCCTTGGAATAAAGTAATCCACCCTTAAACATGGTTTTGCTTTCCACTTTCAGTTACCTGCCATCACTATGGTCCAGAAGTAATGATCCTCCTCTGATGTATTGTTAGAAGGTCAGTAATAGCCCAACAGTACATCACAATGCCTACATCATTCACCTCACTTATCTCATCATATAGTCATTTTACCCTCTCATAGCCTCACAAGAAGAAGGGTGAGTACGTATATATAGAAAACCCTAAAGACTCCACCAAGAAACTACTAGAATGGATAAATGAATTCAGTAAGGTCTCCAGACTAAAATCATTACACAGAAACCTGCTGCAGTCTGTACACTTATAATAAAGTATCAGAAAGAAAAATTAAGAAAACAATCCCATTTATAGTTGGTGACAGGTTCTACCAGTTCCTTTTTCTTAGCTCATCTTGACCTGCTCTGTGCCAGATGGCCTCAAATTCACAGTATTTCTGACTCAACCTCTTCAGGACCTAAACCTCCTGTCTCCTGTTGTGGGTGTTGGGGGGAGATTCATCTGGCTGCATTAACTGGTGGAAGGAATTCTGGGATCTACAACACCCTAGGTGGACTTTGAAGGGACAACTTATTTTTAGCATCCCTCCTGCAGACTTTGGCAGAAACTGCTCTGTGCCAGTGCCTTTCCTGGGTTCTATGGGGTAAATCACTTTGTCGCCAGGTGTGGCCCTCTGCAGACCCTGGCTTGTGTTCCCTCCCCTCCCTCTCTCTTTGTTGCTATATGGCTGTAGATTACAGAGCTCTCCAGGTACCATTAGCAATGGAACTTCTGCATGATTCTTGCTCTCCTTGCTGTTGGATGGTGATATTTGAACAAAGAAAGAATGACAAGAGTCGTTACTTGGCTCTCTTGAAGGGGGAGTCTCGAGCACTTCTTGGTGTTGGCTCAGGGCTGCTCAGGAGCAAGTCATTGAGCATCCTGTATCGGTCTCTTGGGACTGCTGTAACAGACTACTACAGACTGGGTGGCTTAAACAACATAAGTGTGTTGTTTCACTGTTCTGGAACTAGGAATCCAAGATCAAGGTGTCAGAACTGTAGAACTGGGAAGCCCAGATCAAGGTTGGTTCCTTCCGAGAGCTGTGAGGGAGAATTTGCTTATGACTCTCTCCTAGCTTCTGGCGGTTTGCTGGCCATCTCCGCTGTCCCTTGGCTTCTGTTGCACCATCTCAATCCCTGCCTTTGTCTTCACCCAGCGTTCTCCCTGCGTGCATCTGTGACCAAATGTTCCCTTTTCCTACAGGCACAAGTCATACTGGATTTAGGCCTACCTACTCCAGTATGGCCTCATCTTAACTAATTACAACTGCAGCAACCCTATTTCCAAATAAGGTCACATTCTGAAGTACTGGGTGTTAGGACTGCAACATAGGAATTTTTAGAGGACACCTCTTAACCCATAACACATCCCATGTATGATATCTTCTGTTTAGGGTGATCTTTTGTTCAGGGCAGTCTCAATTTACATATGTTGTCCCTAATTATTAATAGTGCCTCCTCCCACCCTCAGTGTGTCCAACTTTGAGCAATCAATGATGTGGAATACTCTACATATGATCCTTTCCAATTGAATGAGTTTTGTTTTTTTAAAGATTTTATTTATTTATTTGACAGAAAGAGATCACAAGTAGGCAGAGAGGCAGGTGGGGCATGGGGGAGCAGACTCCCTGCTGAGCAGAGAATCTGATGTGGGGTTTGATCCCAGGACCCTGGGATCATGGCCTGAGCTGAAGGCAGAGGCTTTAACCCACTGAGCCACCCAGGTGCCCCCAATTAAATGATTTTATCAAAATAAAGGATTTTACTGTCATTCCCAGTAGATTCTGGATATAAATATGGAAAGAGTATTCTCATGTTTTCCTATTTTTATTTTATCGAGAAAAACATGTGTGTGTGTACATATATATGTATGTATGTATATATATACATATATGATATTTAGAAAAACTTATATAAAAATGTAAAATTACATATTTATAAATATATATATATCAAATCATTTATATGGATTTAATATACACTGAAAGCTTATTATGAGAGAGTAGCATGGTACACAAGCAGAATCTTTTTAAAAAAATAAACATTTCTTTAAAAAAAGAAAGAAAACAGAGTTTTATGTTGCTAACAATAAACAAACAAACTTCCAGCAGCTCAAGAAAATTGGAAACTCAGAACTCCCAGGGTTCACAGAGACTCTGAACTTGGCCAAATCAACTGCTTCGAACCCATTTTTTTTAATGGGTTTGGGGACGGCTCAGATCTTTCCATGGCAACCGACTGTGCTGTCATAAACACTACAGGATGGTCTCTAAATGATCCAGCAGTTGCTGGACTACAAGGGAGATAAGATCTTATTAAAAATACAAAAATTGGAGAGAACATACCAGAATATGGAGATACATTGACACAGGGATTTGCATTATATATAAACAGTCCTTTCTCATTTGGCCTCATAAGTAAAAGACCTGCTTGGTGAAAACCAATATGAATTAATGATGGTCTTCCTTAAATAGTTTTTACACAAATTACCTACCAAAAGAAAAGATTGTAAGAAGGAAAAGCATATATAGGCAATACCTATTGAAGTGTGATTTGTGCCTTTGTCCAAAAACATAACTCCACAACTTAGGGTATTTCTTGGTGAAGAGCTATTTTTCTCTAAAAAAGATAAAACTTGTTGTATTCTTTCTTAATTATAAAAATAATCTCACTTCATAAAATTTAGAAATACAGGGTTCCTGTGGGGCTCAGTTGGTTAAGCGTCTGCCTTCCGCTCAGGTCATGATCCCAGTGTCCAGGATGGACTCCCTCATCTGGCTCCCCACTCAGCAGGGGGTCTGCTTCTCCCTTTACCCCTCCACCCCTGCTCATGATATCTCTCTCTCTCTCACTCTCTTTCTCTCAAATAAGAAAATAAAGTCTTCTTTAAAAATTTAGAAATACATAAAACTTAGAAAATAAAAATCATCTATAATTTCACCACCCTGAAAATTTTTTAAACAACTAGAATCATGTAGAACATGGAGTTTTATATCTTGCTATTTTTCACATAGCATTACAGCATGAGCTTTATCCAATGTCATGAAAAATGCTTCACAAATGTAACAGTTATTGAATGTCTAATAGTCCAGCATATGGATGAACCATAGTTTACATACCATTTTCATGTTGTGGTGAGATGTTTTTAATGAACTAAATTTTTCAATATCATGAGTAACAGGATGGTGAACATCTTATAAATCTTCATTCATATTTCCTGTTATTTTATTGAAATATATTGTTAGAAATAATATCAGTTTTAAGAAATGAACTTTTGGGTCTTCATCAAGATAAAAAAAACTTCTGCATAGCAAAGGAAACAGTCAACAAAACAGAATGGGAGAAGATATTTGCAAATTACACTACAGATAAAGAAGATCTATAAAGAGCTTCTCAAAGTCAACACCCAAAATCCCCCCCCCAAAAAAATCAAGTCAAAAAATGGGCAGAAGACATGAACAGACACTTCTCCAAAGAAGACGCACAAATAGCTAACAGACACATGAAAAAAATGTTTAACATCATTAGCCATGGGGGAAATTCAAATCAAAACCACACTGAGATATCACCTTACACCAGTTAGAATGGCAAAAATTGACAAGACAAGAAACAACAAATGTTGGAGAGGTTGTGGAGAAAGGGGAACCCTCCTACACTGTTGGTGGGAATGCAAGCTGGTGCAGCCACTTTGGAAAATAGTGTGGAGGTTCCTCAAAAAGTTACAAATAGAGCTTCACTATGATCCAGCAATTGCACTACTGGGTATTTACCACAAAGATACAGATGTAGTGAAAAGAAGGGCCACATGCACCCCAATGTTCATAGCAGCAATGGCCACAATAGCCAAACTGTGGAAGGAGCCGAGATGCCCTTCAACAGAGAATGGATAAAGAAGATGCAGTCCATATATATAATGGAATATTACTCAGTATCAGATGCCCTTCAACAGAGAATGGATAAAGAAGATGCAGTCCATATATACAATGGAATATTATTCAGCTATCAGAAAGGATGAATACCCAACATTTGCATCAACGTGGATGGAACTGGAGGAGATTATGCTGAGTGAAGTAAATCAAGTGGAGAAAGTAAATTATGATACGGTTTCACTTATTTGGGGAACATAAGGAATACCAAGGAGGACATTAGGAGAAGGCAGGCAAAAATGAAGGCAAATCAGAGGGGGATACGAAGCATGAGAAATTATGGACTCCAGGAATCAAACTGAGGGTTTTAGAGGGGAGAGGGGTAGAGGGAAGGGTGAGTCTGGTGATTGGTATTAAGGAGAGCACATATTACATGGAGCACTGGGTGTTATACTCAAACAATGAATCATGGAACACTACATCAAAAACTAATGATGTACTGTATGGTGACTAACATAACATAATAAAAAATTATAAAAAATAATAAATAATAAAGGAAAATTAAAAGTTACAAACATTTTTAAGGTTTTTTTCTGCCTTGAAAACCCTTTTCATGAGTTGTCTCTATTCTTACTTGTTTTTATTCCAAGATGCACTTTAAAATTTTCACATTCTAGAAAAAGTTATAGGGATAACATTAAAACTATAAATTCAAATGGGAAGAACTGACATTTTTACAGTTTTCAGAAACTTGATACATGTATCCATTTCTTAAAATCTTTTATATCTCAATAAACTTCTGTAGTTTTTTTCATATTATTCCCATACATCCCTTGTATTGAAATTTCTTGTTGCTATTATAAATACAATATTCTGGTCATTGTATTGTTTAACCAGAGATTGCTGGGAAAGAGAACAGTTACTACTTCTAGAAATTTTTATCTTCTAACCAATTTATTTAACTACCTTGTTATTTACAACAAGCTTATAGTTGGTTGTGTGGTGAGTATGTGTGTACCTGTGTGTGTGTATGTGTGATGTGGCATATAATTACTTCAGTAGACACTGTTTCATTATCTTTGGGCTTTTGGTTGTACATTTAACATCCTAGGACCAGTACCACTCTTCGAACTGGACAGGCAGGGTCCCTGTCCCATAACCCACTCCTCAGGAGGACTAGCACTCTGGAGCACCTTCCTCAAAACTTTCTAAGTCTCCATCTGGTACCAGGACCACTGAGGAGGAGCCCCAGAGCCATCCAGTCAGGGTCCTCTGAATCCAGACTATTGGACCCCAGTCTCATCTCTTCCTTTTGAGACACCAGATGATTTTGAATAATTAGAATTTACAGATCTCCAGGTCTCAATCTTACCAGCATTCCAGAAGTCTCCCTCATTACTCCCAACATGCAACTGCTATTCTAACTTCTCACCATAGATTAGTTTTGCCTGCTTTTGACTTTGTGTGCATGGAATCATACATTGTGTACTCCCTTATGGCTTCCTGGCCTTTTCACACAACATTTTATCGGTGAGTCCAGCCCTATAATAGTACATAGCAAAAGCTCATTTTCTTTTCATGATTTATAAGATACCGTAGTGTGTATATTTCACAATGTTTCCATTCTACTCCTGATGAATATGTGGGTTGCTTCTAGCTTAGGGGTATTATAAATAGTGTGGTATTGAGCATCCCTGTATATGTGTATATACAACAGTATTGCTGTAGCAAATATTCCAATAGGGGCCAAACTGCTAGATTGTTGGGTATACACTAGTAGATTCTGTCAAACAGCTTTCCAAAGAGGTTGTACCACTGCACATTCCTACTATCAGTGCATGAGTGTTCCTGTCATTTGACATCTTCATCAAGCATTAGTACTGTTGGTTATTTATTTTTAAGTTAGCCATTCAGGTTCATGTGTAATAGTTTTTCATTGAGGTTCTAATTTGCATCTCACTGATGGCTAATAATATTGAACACTTTTTATATGCTTTAGTAGCCTGAATATCTTCTCTTGGAAAATGCTTATTCAAAGATTTTACTCAATTTTTAGTGGGTTGTTGGATGGTCTGCTTTTTCTCATTGACATATAGAAGTTCTTTTTATATCACAAAAACAAGCTTTAAGTTTGATATATGTATTGCAAATACAAATAGACTCATCTTTTTGCACCTTAATGGCATTTTCTAATTTTAAAAGAGTTCTCAATTTTAATGAAGATTTTAATAAATCTTTTCCTTTATAGTCAGTTTCCTTTAGGAATGTTTGCTTATCCCCAGGTTCTACATTTATTTCTAAAAGTTTCATCACTTTACTTTTACACTGTGGTTTATAATTCACCTAGAATTGTTATTTTGTGAATGAAACAAGGAGGAAATCAAGTTTCACTTGCTGACAGATATATATGCATTTGCTTTAAATTTGTTGGAAAAAAACAACCTTTTTTCCCACTGTATTGCTGCAATACACTTGTTGTGAATCTGGTGGCTGTAATATCACCTGCAGATATAGGCCAGTGGACCTCTGCCCAGAGCCACATGCCTTGGGAGGCTCCACCTTTTGGAATGCCTTCCTCTGATCTTCCTTAAGTCCTAGGGCTGGACATGCTGTCCAGGTGCCCTGAGCCCAGAACGGAGACTGCATGGGCCCTGTCCCAGTTTTCTCTTTTGAGGTAGGGGATTCTCTATCTCTACATAGAGAGTCAATCACATGCCTTGAAGATCATCCAGACTCAACTGTAGGGTCATCTGAGGGTACCATGGATGGGTCCTGGTTCCAGAAGGGGGACCTGGTGAGGGTTTAACTTCTGCTAGCTGGAATGATATTTCATTCACAGGGTTGGGTAAGACTGGACCACTGGAATGATACTAATGTGCTTATATGGGGTGACACAGGACAAGTTCAGGGCTCTAGGCTATTAATGGTCTACCACTGAATCTTGGTCTTGACCTACATGTGTAGGTAATTGTGTGATCGGCATTCTGACTGTGGTGATGCATTTGGTCTACAGCTCCCAGGACAGCAGACAAGGGAGTGGCAGGCATTTCTATCCTATCTGGCTCCAGGCAGCTGCCCCAGTGTGTTTTCACCCCTTTCCATCCTTTATGACACATGTCAGTTAGTCCCAGGGTTTGGCCTCAACTACCTCCTCTGGAGATTTCAAGACTCTTGCTCCTCACTGTGAACCGACTCTTCAATTGATATAAGGTTCTTTCTTGCTTCTAATTAATGTGGCAACATCAGACTCTCCCAGGTTGCCTTAAAGCACTTGGATGAGAGACAGAATTCCTTGCATAAATGAGAGTGTTCTTCTTGTTCTGCGCATGGAACTCTCACCCCATTGATGGCAGGTTGTAGAAGGCAGAGGGACAGTCAACAGTAAAAGTGGTCGCATCCTGGAATGCATCACCTTGACTTCCACCACCTTAGTCAAAGTCCAGCAGCCTTCTAACCGGTCTTTCTCTGTCTACTCCTGACCACCAACCACTGCTCTGGCCTCAGACTATTCTCTCTTCGTGTAAGAGTGGTCAGTTACAAACATGAATTGTGTAATATTACCGCCAACCCTTCTTAAGATTCTTCAGTGACTTCCTATTGCACTTTGAATAAAATCCAAGATCTGTAACTTGGCCTTTAGGGTCTTACATGGTGCATACCTACCTCACCAACCTCACTTCATGACACTCCCTACCCAGCCCTGTACGCTCATTGCATGGACTTTATTTCACTACCTTGAATATACCAAGTTCTATTCAGCCTTGGGATCTTTGCACATCGTTTCTCTCTGGAATGCTCTTCTTCCAGAAGCATTTATGCAGAGCTCCTTCTAATGTTTTGGAAATGCTTCTGAATTCTTATGGTCACTTCTAAGAAAGACCTTCTTTAATCACCTAATCTGAGATTCCTCCACTCCATTGCTTTAATTCTTATCATAGTTGCATGCTTGTTTCTCTTAATAGTAATCATGATGATTTGTTAAGTATTTGCTTATTTATTGTCTGTTTCCTTCAACTAAGCCATAACTTCTCAAGAGACCATGTTTCTCTTATTCACTGCACACGGTGTTTGGTCAATGTTTGCTGAGGGAATGATGAGGGCCTCTTGGGTGATATGTTAGACAGATAGATAATGTAAGGTATGGAAAGGTAAAAGCAAACTGGTTTACCTGTCTTGCATCTAGAATCAAATGCTAAGGTAACAAATGAGTTTGAAAATAGTTTTAATAAATTAACCTAGTCCTATACAATAGGAATTTTAAAAATATTTGCTGAAGTGAAACAATTCAGCATAGTTAAGAGTAAAGGGCACTAAAAATTAAGGACTTCTATATCTTATTTACAGTTGATTTTTTAAAAAGTTTTGTCATAATTTATGGTCCTAAAAGACTCACTATAAGAAATTTTGGAAATGCATTAAGTAAAAAAATGTTTTATTTTTATATTTAAATTCAAGTCAGTTAACATATAGTGTAATATTGTTTTCAGGAGTAGAATTTAATGATTCATCACTAACGTATAACACCTAGAGCTCATCCTAAGAAGTGCCTTCCTTAATGCCCATCACCCATTTAGTCCACTTCCCCCACTCACCTCCCCTCCTGCAACCCTCAGTTTGTTCTCTATGGTTAGGAGTCTCTTATGGTTTGCGTCCCTCTCTGTTTTTATCTTATATGTCCTTCCCTTCCTCTATGTTCATTTGTTTTGTCTCTTAAATTCTACATGTGAATAAAATCATATGGTATTTGTCTTTCTCTGACTGACTTATTTCACTTAGTGTAATACACTCTTGTTTTATCCACATTGTTGCAAATGGCAAGATTTTGTTCTTTTTGGTGGCTGAGTAATATTTCATTGTGTATATGTACCACATCTTCTTTATCCATTCATCAGTTAATGGACATTTGGACTCTTTCCATAATTTGGCTATTGTTGATAGTGCTGCTGTAAGCACTGGGGTGCATGTGTCCCTTCGAATCACTATTTTGTGTCCTTTGGATAAATACCTAGTAGTGCAATTGCTGGGTTCTAGCTCTATTTTTAACTTTTTGAGGAAACTCCATATTATTTTCCAGAGTGGCTGCACTAGTTTGCATTCCCACCAACAGTGCAAAAGTGTTCACCTTTGTCTACATCCTTGTCAACATCTGTTGTTTCCTGAGTGATAATAAAATGTTTTAAATTAAATATAATATCATCATGCAGCTATAATAATGGCCAACATTTTGGTGTATTTTTATTCTACACTATTATTGAATATATAATATATGGTTGATAAATATAATCACATATACAACATTTTGCTGTATTTTTAATCTTCCATGCATACAATGTATAAAATGAATAAAAATAGCACATTTAAGTGTTATAAATAATATTGTTATAAAATTAAGGTTATATTTTATGTAAGGCTTCATAATATGCTTCTTCCAGTTCACATTATATACTGAACATTTTCTCATGACACTAAATGGTTTTTAAAATACATTTAAAAAATTTCTGCATAGTATTCTATCGTAGTAATGTATCATAAATTACTTAACTAATGTTCTCTCTGGGTTATGTAGATTTATCCAAATTTTTAATGTTATATATATTGCAACAATAAAAATTCATGTATATAAATCTTTGTACACATCTCTGATTAGTTCTTTTGGATAAATTCCTAGACATGAAATGACTAGACCCAAGGGTATGAATTTTTCAAATTTGGATATACATTGCCAAATTGTCTTTCAGATGTGGTTGGGTACGTTCCCACCAGCAAACTACAAGATTATTCATTCTCATCTCACCAATTCTGAGTACTAAATTTTGCCAATTTGATAGGGAAAATGTTTTAATTTACATTTCTTTGACTACAAGTAAAATTTAAATAGTATTTTAATATATTTATTGGGATTTTGATATTTCTTCTTTTGTTAATTATGTACCTATATCCTTTGCCAACTTTTCTATTTGGTTGTACACCATCTTTTATATTTTATATCTTAAGGATATAATATGTTAGTCACATATGTTTCAAATATTTATTTGCAGTTTATTCTCTGCTTTTTTATCAGTGTTGATTTATTTAACATATAAATTAAAACTGTCATAAAGTCAAATATTTTTTAATTTTTGGTTCTTTTTCATTTATGTTAAGGAAAACCTTTTCAACTCCAATATCAAATAAGAAAATCACCTATGCATTTTCTACTCTTTCAAGACTTCTTTTTTTTAATTTAATATTATAATTCAGCTGGGTATGTGTGAAAGGGTGAAAATAGGGATATAGTCTTGTTTTTGTTTTGTTTTCCCACAAACATTTAACCAGTTGTCACGGATTCATTTTCACCTACTAATGTCACTCCCTTTGCATGAATTTGAAATGTTTTATTATTTTTTAATCGAGTTCTAAGATTTATAAATACAAGGATCTATTTCAGAGCTTTCAAGTCTCACCTGGACAGTTTTGTCCAGTGTGACGTTCTTCAAATTATTGTATCTCTATAATGGAGTTTATTATGTGAGAGTGTAAATCCTTCCCATTTATTTATTTTTTTAAGGAATTAATTTATTGATTTATCAGAGAAGGAGTGAGCACAAGCAGGGGGAGTTACAGGCAGAAGGAGAAGCTGTGGGACTAACTCCCAGGACCCTGACTTTATGACCTAAGCCAAAGGCAGCTGCTTAACGGACTGAGCTATCCAGGCATCCCCTTCCTGTTTATTTTTTAAAATTTCCTGACTTACCAATAATTTGATTAAAGTAAAAATCAAATTGGTTCTCTGTGTCTTGTTTTACTCTACTTAGAAAAAATAGTATGTAGATGATATATACTTTCTTTGGCAACAGTATTTTTTTTAAAGATTTTATTTATTTATTTGACAGAGAGAGAGAAAGAGAGAGCACAAGTTGGCAGAGAGGCAGGCAGAGGGAGAGGGAGAAGCAGGCTTTCCACTGAGCGGAGAGCCTGATGAGGGGCTCGATCCCAGGACCCTGGGGTCATGACCTGAGCTGAAGGCAGCCGCTTAACCAACTGAGCCACCCAGGTGCCCCTTGGCAACAGTATTAATGTTAATTCTTTTGTACCACTAATTTCTTCTTCCTAGACCTAATTAACCATTAGAAAAATTAACCAACTTTGGGGAAGGCATTTAACCTTTCTTGGCCACAATATCATCTTTAAAAGAAAAGAAATCTCTTTTGAATTCCAGTTTTAAAATACCTGAATAATGTTTCTTCTCACAAATTTCAAAACCATCAAAGAATAAAAAACAATTTCAAATTCAATCTCTAACAAAACCCCAAAAAATCTGAAATATAAAACCAAAGCGGGAAGACGCTAAAAAGGACAAATATCATCAAATAAGGATGTGGAAGAATGAAGACAGGATGGAAGTAGATAAATTTCTTATTTTAACAAGTCAGCAACCCTTTTTTAAGGTAAGAAATGTACCCTGAGGTGTAAATCACAAGTTTTTTTCCCCATCAATAGATGTGGTCTGTGCCAACTGGTGAAAGGCCCTTTCCTGGACCTGGCTTGGGTCCCAAGAGAAGCTGAAGCAGAAAAGGCAAGATTGGACAAGGAATCACACTGACAAACCAGGTTTGCAGGAAATAGTCTGTCAAGGAAGAGGGTAGAAGGAAAGGAACTACCTTTTGAGCTGCCTTGCAGTGCCAGTTTGGTTGGTTTGCAAGAAGTAAAGGCTGAGAGAACTCCTGAGACCCTCTGAGCTCTGTGTGGTCATAACTGCTGACCTGGAACGTGGGCCTCTCCCTAACCCACGCGAGGGTCCCACACATGGTTGGTCTAGGAAGAACTACATTCATTACCAGATGAGCAGCGCAAAGGACAAGATTCCATTATTTAAAAACTGAAGAAAAAAAGGTTATCATTTGAAGAAATTCACCAGAACATTGTTGCCAAAAAGCAGGTGAAATTTTTGAGCAAACATTTCATTAAGAATTTTAAAAACTGGTGGCTCAGTGGGTTCAGCCTCTGCCTTGGGTTCAGGTCATGATCCCACGGTCCTGGATCGAGCCCCGCATCAGGCTCTCTGCTCAGCAGGGAGCCTGCTTCCTCCTCTCTCTCTCCCTGCCTGCCTCTCTGTCTACTTGTGATCTCTCGCTCTCTGTCAAATAAATAAATAAATAAAATCTTTTTTTAAAAAAAAGAATTTTAAAAACTTGGTGAGAAGAAAAATGTAAAGCTCTAGTAAACAATCGAAGCCCAAATAAATGAAGGTATATATCATGTTCACAAATGCGATAACATAGTAAGATGTCATCTCTTACCACGTTAATCTAATAACTGAATGCAAAGTAAACTTCCATTTGGATGTTTTTCAGAACTCAAGGAACTTATTCTCAAATGTATATAAAATAATAATGTATGTCTAAGAACTCAAGTAACTAAGTAAAATATGGTAAAGAAGAGCAGAAAGAGTAGAGTAGACTCCTTACCAGGTATCAAGATATACTGCAGAACTTTAGTAAAAAACCCAGTAAGGTTTTGGTGCACAGATCTATGAATCAATGGAACAAATAGAAAGAAAGCTCAAGAACAGACCTATGTGTATGTGACAACTTTTAATACTATAAAAAATGAAAGAAGTATTTATTAAATAATGACATTGGAAAAACTGGCTTTTTAATGGAAAAAAAGAAAGTTGGATCACTACCTTACACCATAAGCCAGGGTGGACTCTAGATAGATTCAAGACCAAGGTAAGACACATAAAGTGTAAAAGAAAAGTACTACACATCAATAGAAGAAAATACAAGAGACTGTTTTGTTAAATAGGATGGGTACACTCTTCCTAGCCAAGACCCTCCAAAAGTAAAAACCACTTACAACATCCAAATTTGAGGTTTTTGCTTAATGAAAGACACCATAAACAAACAAACAAAAAGATGACTAACAAGAAGTTCAGACTTACTAGTTATCAGAGGAAAACAAATTAAAATAACAATGAGATACCACTTGACATTTGTAATAAGAAAAAGTTAGAAAAGTAGATAATATCAAGCATTGCCGAGGATGTGGGAAGAATGAAACTTTCATGTGTTGTTAGTGAATGGGTAAATTAGCATAGACAATCTCAAGAGCAACCTGGCAGTACTTAGAGAAACAGAGCACGTGCCTACTTTATGACTCAATAATTCTATTTCTGAGGTTATATATCAGAGAATTCTTGAACTGGTTAGGAATTGAGCAAAACTATAATTGCCGTGTTTTGGGTGGCAAATATAGAGGTGATCTTAGATGTCATCACATAGAAAATACAGAAGTGAAGTGAGCAGCAGAGTGATGGACTATTACACTGCAGTTAGAATAAACGGAATAGATATCTAGACAGTACTATGGATAGTTACTAAAAGTATAAGATTGAGTAAGTAAATAAAAGTAAAGAACAATCCTCATCTTTTTATCTCTCTCATCTTTCTATTTCCTTTCTATTCTACCTTTCTATTTCTTACCCAGCTTAAATTCTGTGATCCATAATTATAACCACTCTTTTACATATCTCCAGACTGTCTTTCCCTTCTTTCATTCTGTGGGATTAACCTCCCTATTGGAGTCAGACTTTTTAGAAAGAAAGGACATAAAGATTTAATATCAACAATTAAGTAAAAAAAAAAAAAATTAAGTAAAAACCCTATTGTCCTGAATTTGAACTGGAAGTACTAGGATAAACTCATGATGTAATTCATCTTTGAAACATAGGCATGCACACATTTCCCAGCTCAATTAAAACACCCAAAAATGAGAGCCAACACAATAGCAATAAGCACCCTTAGGATCCAGACTGTAGTTTCTAAAAATAATTTCCCACTAAAAGTAAGGCTTCTTGGAGAATTGTCCACTTCCAGATCTGGGACAGGAAATGTGTAAGATAAGCCTAGAATATCTTTTCATACAAGCAAGTTAAGAACTACCAATGACTGTAATCTTGTAAAGAACTCAGGAGCCAATTTCAATAGGTTCCCACTGGCCAAAGAGAGAACAATTTGAGTATCAATGAGGCTAATAACTACAATGGACTAAAGCACAGCAAATTATGTTTAAAATCCATATATTCATAATAGTGCAAACCAAAACAGAACAAATCTCACTAGTCACCTTTGATAGATACTAAGAACAAACTTGTTTTGAAAATAAAGGGAAGAAATCAAGCCTTTATCCTGCCTTTCCTATATGAATGTACCTCCAATGATCATACTTCAGTATAATTTGCATACATACAAATAGTTAATGAGGAAAGCATCTCTGTTTAGAAGTATTCCATCTAATAAATGATGAAAAATGATACAATTAGAATATCACCATTTTCCAAGTTCTAATAAATCAACAGACTCAGGAAATAATTATCAATGACTTTTAATGCCACAAAAAGAAAAACAACCAGACATTATTTAGTCTTCCCCTCAAAAAAATCAAACTTGAATTTGATCACATCTCTAGATCTAATTAAATTCATAGGAAATACAGAGGAAGAAAGGAATACAATAACCCCATGGGGAGCCAATCAACAAAATCCAAAATATAAGAACCTCTACAGGATAAATGATCCAATTTCTTCAACAAAATTTGCAAGGTAAAAAAAAGCTAGAGGGTGAACCTATAGATTAAAAAGAGACTTCAGGGACATATCAAATAATTGCAATATATGGATTTTATTTAGATCCCAATTCAGACGAATGAGCTAGAAGAAAACCAAAAGACAATTAAGGAAATATGTACATTGACTAGATATTTAAGGATATTATGAAACTATGGTGAAATATTTTAGGATATAAAAAGTCAAAAATGGTTGTGTTTTTTCAAGTTACTGTCTCCCCCTCCCCAAATTACTATCTTTTAGACATCTACACTTAAATATTTACAGAGGAAATTATATGAACTATTGGATTTGCCTCACAACAATATGAGTGGGGGAGGGAAGACAGCTAGAAGATGGATGAAGAGAAATTGGCTATGAACTGAAGACTACCAAAGCTGGATGATGGATATGAGGAGTTTCATCATTCTATTCTCTCTCCTTTTGATATGTTTGAAGTTTTCTATAATACAATGTCTTAAATAGTTATAGTGGGATAAAAAATTCTTTTTACCACAGGAACAAAAATATAAAATACCTAGGAAAATGGGTAATAGGTATATGAAATTAAAACTTTATTTATTTTATTTTATTTATTTATTTGACAGAGATCACAAGTAGTCAGAGAGGCAGGCTGAGACAGAGAGGGAAAGCAGGCTCCCTCCCGAGCAGAGAGCCCGGATCCCAGGACCCCAGGACCCTGAGATCATGACCTGAGCCAAAGGTAGAGGCTTTAACCCACTGAGCCACCCAGGCGCTCCTGAAATTAAAACTTTAAAACAATACTGAAAGATACAAAAGAAGACTTTGACCAAAAAAAAAAAAAAGTACAGCATTGGGTGAATAAGTCTCATCACACATAGATGATTTTCCTAACCCTAACTCTTCTCCATAACGCAGTCTAAGAAAAAAATGCAATCCCAATAAAAATACAAAAGTGTTTTTTATACCAGATAAGCTGATTCGTATGAAAAAAGAAAAGTATATATCACAATCCAGAAAATTGGGGAGGAGGGATAATAGGAAGGGGACAAACCTTAATATGTATTAAAGTACAAGAAACAGATCAGTGAAAAGGAAAACAAAATTCAGAAATAAATCTAACAATTATAAGGTAATATAACATAGAATATGGGTGGCATTTTAAATATGTAAAGAATAGATGGGTTGTTTGATAATGGCATTGTTACTGAGTAATCATCTGAAAAAATTAAACTTGGACCTATATCACTAGAATTCTACATTCTACAAAACCCAAAAGCAATTAACAAAGATTTATAAGTCAGCATATATAAATAGCAAATACTAAACAAAGCAAAAGCAAAATCTTAAAAAAAAATCCGAAGTCAAAAGACAAAACAGAGAAAAACAAACCGTACATCACAATTTCCTTAATGTATAAAGAACTCTTACAAAAAAATGAAAAGACTAAAAAAAAAAAAGAGAGAGAGAGAGACTATCAATCCAATAGGAAATCAGAGCATAGGATACAGATACAAATGGTCAATCTGCAGAAAAGTAAATGCACATAACATTTAAACTTGAGAGGCTTAAGCTCACCAATGCAAGTTCACAGCACACTAGGTTTTCACAAGATGAAGAAACAGGCACTCATGTGTTCTTAGTGTGAGTGAAAGTCATTTACACTTTTTAAAGGAAAATTTGACAATGTTTCCAAATTTTAAAATGCACATACACTTTGACCCAGAAATACAGGTATAGAATTTATACTGTAGCTATACTCAGAAGGTTGAGATGAAGTATGCACACATTTATTTATTGCAATATTATTTGTCATAGCAAAAGACTAAAGACACCCTAAATGTCCACCAGCAGGGACTGCTTACTAAAGTAGGTATACCCAGCCAATGGAATACTATATCCCAGTTAAAAAGAATGAGGCAGTCCTTAACATATAATTGCAAGGATCCTAGAATATACTTACTACACTAAACACACTATTATGTGAAAAAAGTAAAGGTGGAAAATAGTATACATATTATGCAGTCATTTAGTAAAAGGGAGAGAAAAAGAATAAAAGAAACTGATAAATGTGATTGTTTTTTCAATTTTGTAGCTTAAGCATGTGCTAACTCTTCAAAAATAAATAAAAACTTCAGGTGGTTTATGAAGATTAATTTTGTAAGATAGTTTATGGGAAAGTCTTTGTAAACTTTAAAGTTCTTTGCAAAATATAATTTAAATAAGCAGCTGGTTACTGGGTATTAGATCCTCGGTTTCTGGGGTTGAGAACGGACTCACTTTCTATATAGACCTATGTGCGTTACCCAATGTCCTGGAGTCTTGATAATTGTGTCGCTGATTTTTTATCTCTGAAATAGTAACAATAATCCTTCCATCCACATAGGAATTACTATGAGGACCACTGAAGACAATTTATTTGAAAGTGCTTTGGAAACCACAAAGTTCTCAAAACTGTAAGTCATCATGTTTATAAAGTGAAAAGTCAAAATATATGGTGCAAACTCTGAGTGACATGGGATTACAAAGGTGGACAAGATCAGATAGACTAGACCTGTACCAACCAATACAGCGGCCCCTCGCCAGTGTGGCTGTTAGCACTTGAAATATGGCAAGTCCCGATTGAAATATACTATAAGTGTAAAACAGACATCAGATTTGGAAGACCTAGTAAAAAAGAATGTACAATATCTCATTGATTGTAAGTTTAGATAGTATTTTTGAGATACTGAATTAAATAAAACATCACTGAAATTCATAATGGTACCTGATTTTTTAAATGTGCCTACTAGAATGTTTAAAGTTACATATGCAGCGTATATTGTATTTTAGTGGGCAGTCCTGAACAACACAGTTTAGGCATGACCTCCTCAAGGCAAGATTTGGATTTGACCTGGAAGGAGGAATAAGGACTTGGAGAGGAGTCAGCGAGAGACAGAGGAAAGGAGGGAAGACTTTCAGACATAACTGGCAACCTATGCCGACATACAGGACGGTCCTGTGCAGGGCATCAGCTCGAGTGCTGGTGAAGATGCTGCCTGAACGGTCGAGAGAAATCCACGTGAGAAGAGGCAGCACTGGACAAGCCATGCAAGTCTGAGGATCAGACTGAGGTTTGCATCTCGCTGGGAGTGTTTGTGAAGCAGGCATGCATGCAGAGCAAGTCGAGGCAGGGAGTGATAGCTGTCAAGCAACGTTTTAGCGACAGTCCACCTGTTATTATCCAGCTGCGGTATATATGTTCACTGTGTTTGCTCTCTACGCCAAGACTGTCCAGATTTGGAATGGTGCAAAATAGTATATGGAAGTAAGATTTTGATGGAGAAGAAAGAAATGAGGAAGAGAAAGAGCTAAAAAAGGAGTTCATATTTATTGGCACTTAGAGCACTATGCAAGGCATATGGCATATACTACCCCCGTGTTCTCGTACAGTCCTATGGGAATCTGAACATTGTCTCCATTTTACATAAGGTACGATCACCCGGACATAAGTTGTCAGAAGTCATTCCAACTATTCCATACAGGACTAGCCCTGAAGGCCAGTTCTGACAGACCAGTTCTCACTATACTATACAATGCTACCTATTGAAAGAAAGAAAGAAAGAAAGAAAGAAAGAAAGAAAGAAAGAAAGAAAGAAAGAAAGAAAGAGGTGAACTACAAAGTCTGCCATTGAAACGATTTCTTTATTTATAAGCATACATAGCAAAAGAGTGAAAGGAGGAAAGGTGCATGTATTCAACGAAATCATGGTAGATTTGAATAATGAACATTCTATTCATAGCTCTATGACTATAAATAAATAAGACTTAAATGTACTCCTGCATTAATACATCTGGGATGAAAGGGCAAATTTCAAATGATGGCTTTTAAGTAGATTGAAGGATTTGTTGGTTTTGTTTTTTAACCGACCACGCATTTAGTGAGACAGAGTGGTGACATCACAGTGGTTCAGATTCTGAATCTCTGTGGGGGGACATGGTGGGGGAGGATGGAAAAACCAGAAAACATGACATCAAGTAACTGTGGGAGGGGAGGAAGTGGTTTCTCTCCTATTCGTCCTAAGAAGGCTGTAAGAAAGTGAGCAGTTTAATACATAAAAAAGAAATGAGGGAAAGATGAAGAATAGAACGCGGGGTAGGAGGGGTGGCACACGGAGTTATATCTACCTATTTCCTTCACTTTGCGGGGGACGGTCATGATTTCCATGTTCACGAATCTCTAATCTAGAAGGTACCCATGCAAAACAAAGACCATAAGCTTGTGGAACAACATAGTCTCTGTAAGGAAGGGGCGTGTCTGGTCAAGCTGTCAGAAACCACCCAAAGTCTCTCAGCGTGTGCCCCTTTGCTGTTCTGGAAGCTATGTCAGTTCTTTGAACAAACTTTGTTTTTTTAGGCAACACACCAAAGGCTGATGTAAACTTTGAAGGCTGACAATTTGGGTCTCAGTTCTAGCTTTTTCTCAGAAAACTTTGCTCTGTCGGTTAGAACAACTTCTAGAGGATGCCAGGGAGGAAACCTTTATTGACTGGGATAATAATTGACAGCGCTGGGAAGTTAGCACAAACCCAAGTTGAGGAGAGTTAACTGGATGTCTGAAACTCTTTGATTATAATAATTGCTCTTAATTTTTTTTTATGATTCTGTGTCATAAATACCTAGAATTAGATCCTGCAGGACTGAAGTGCAAAGAGTTCTGGGCAAAATGGCTTTTATGGAAAAGTCTGGTGTTTTCAACTACATCCGTCCATTAAGATGGTGGTTTTTTAAAGTGCCTACTCTGTTCCTAGCATTAATGTTAGGGAGATTATAAAGAAGAATAAAAACAGGGGCGCCTGGGTGGCTCAGTGGGTTAAGCCTCTGCCTTCGGCTCAGGTCATGATCTCAGGGTCCTGGGATCGAGCCCGCATGGGGCTCTCTGCTCGGTGGGGAGCCTGCTTCCCCCTCTCTCTCTCTCTCTGCCTCTCTGCTTACTTGTGATCTCTCTCTCTCTCTCTGTCAAATAAATAAATAAAATCTTAAAAAAAGAAAGAAGAATAAAACAAGTTTCTGCTCATAAAGGACAAATAATTAAATTAAATATAAAAAATCAAATACGATTATAAGAGAGTATAAAATGAAAACACATGAATGGAATAAACAGAAACAGATTACCACAGTATGTAAACTTGTGCATCATCTGGAGAAAGGAGAAAAGAGAAAAGAGCCATTATCTGATTCCGTGTAAATTTCTATCTTGAACCACTGGAAGCTAAGGAGGGAGGAGGGTCAGTTCTTGTTGCTTCTTCTGATGCCTTTGATGTGGGAACCAAGATAAATTATAGAAAATAGATTTTTATAGCTCTTTCAGAAAAATTCTCTTAATAATATGAAAGATAGAATACTATAAACTCAGAAGACCAACTCCTAACTCTGAAAAAAATATATTAAAACGAATGAATGAATTAATAGCTGTTTCTTTTTATTTTATTAAATTTGCAAGGAAGCAAATCTAAGTGAAACAAACTAAAACTCTGAGGATTAAAAACAGAATAACAGCTCTGTCTATTCCACAAGTATAATGATTCAGATTACATTAAGAACATTCACTTAGTAGGTTACAGAGACTGCAAAGAATACATTCCTCAGTGGTGTAAAGGAACAGGTGAGCAACAATGTGAAATCTTGTTGGCACCATCTTACAAATTTGGCATTGAATTTTCCATCAGGGGGGAACAATGTGATTTCAGTTCCTCAATGCTATGAATAAAGTTTGGCAGTTTTGAAACTGACTTATATATTGATTTTGTTCACAAAGTCACTTAACTCATCCCCAATGCTAAACCATCCCCTAAGATGGTAGAAATGGTCAGTATTCCGTTATAATTCAAGAAGAGTATGCCATAAGGAAAACGGACAAATATAATAAGTTGTCTCCTATGAAGACATTCTGAACATTCTTTGAGATGGTATCAGAGAAAAATGTTTTAAATTTTCGTTTAAATTTTGGAGTTCATGACTTTTTAGCTAGCTATTTTTAAAATGATTTGATGGGGGAATGTTCAATCATATTATTAATTATTAATAATTATGAATATATGAAATATATTTGAAATATATAAACATATATGAAAAATTACATATTTTCATATATTTCAATATAATCAAATAATTATAATAAAAAATAATTATTAATTATTAATTATTAATAATATGAGGGTAATTATAGACAAAATGTATTTGTTGCCAAACAAATTACCTAAGATTGTTTTTAATAAGGACAACCACTGCTATGAAAGTGTGCAGTAGAATGGGCATTTTCATACATTGCTGATGCAAGCATTCACTGAAACAGTTATTTTCTAAAACAATTTAATAATACATCTCAAAAGCTGTGAAAGTGTTCAAGCCCTTTGATTCACTATTCCTACTTCTGGGAATCCATCTTTTAAAAAAAATAGAAACGTTATAGAAATTTTATGAACAAAAATCTCACTAATGGAGTAAAAGTCCTTCCTTTCAAACTGACTGAACTAATTTAGGTCCTGTACTCACCACTGGACCAGGCGCAACGCCTGGAGCATATTCAGACAAGCTAAGAGGGAGTTTCTAAATCAGCCATCAAAAGCAAAATGGGACAGTCAAGACTGGCCTAGACTAATCATCAATGAATGACGCCCAGAGCTGAAGTCAATTCCTGGAACTACGTCCCTGCTACCCAATGGGAGAGGAGATGGAGGCATGATAAGAGCTGACCTCCATGGTCACCGCATCTTGTCCTCCAGTTTTCCCCCACCTCAGTGGCCCCTGTGTCTATCAGCTTAGTTAGGCCAATAAAATGGAATCATCCCTGAGTCCCCTTTTCATTGTCCCCCACATCCAGTGTAACACTAAATCCTAGTATTAAGCAGAAGTGTGTGAAATTCCTAATACATGACATCTTGACTCACAAAAATGACAATTACACATAATTCAATATATATGTCTACCTGCAAAATATTTCTCAAATTCACTCACTTTTTTCTTCTCCACTGCAACACCCTCATTGAAGCCACCCCGTTCTTCATGAAGATAATGGTTATGCCCTCCTAACTGATCTTATTTCCTCTCATTTGCATTCCTTATGGTAAAGCTCATCATTGGTTCCCTATGGCTCTTAGAACACACTGCAAACTTGTTAGCCGGGCCATGGAAGTCCTGCATCATCAGATCCTTGCCTACAAACCTGGTCTCCTCTGAGGTCACTCTCCCCATCACACTCTGTGCTCCAGCTTCACTGACCCCTTGTTCCTCTCTCTCATCTTCTCTCTAGCCATGCCCTCTGCTTGAAATGTTCCCCCCTCACTCATCAACTGGCCAGTTGTACACACCCTTCCTCTTTGCACATCAGTTTACTTCCTCAAACCTGCCTTTCCTGATTTCCCAACCTAATTTACTTTTCTCCAGATAGTCTCCCTTATAATACCCTATTTGTTTCCTTTCTAGAAACAATTTCCAATTACCCATTTATTTTATTGTTGTGCATTTGTTTAATACTCTCTTTCTACTACATTGGAAACTACCTAAGGACAGGTTTTTTGTTTCTTTGTTTGTTTTCATTTGTGTTGGGTACCTAGTAAACCTTCAATAAATATTTGCTGAATGAATAATTGTATGATGAAAAAATAAACAATCAAAAGGCTTGGTTAAAATGTTGATGGAAGAAAATAGGTTATAAAATTTTGTGGATACTATCATTACAACTATTTTGTTAGACCAAGCATTAAAGAAAGAAGGGCTTAGGAGGAAATAAAACAAAATGTTAGCAGAAGCTGTTTAAGTGATGGGATTTTGAGCAATTTGAATTCTTTTCACTGTGCTTTTCTGTATTTCCAAATTTTTCTTAAGGACTATCCAAAACTTGAAAATTACATATTTTACAACTTTGTGAACAATCTTTAATTCCTCTATAATTCTCTTCCTTACTAACATGAAATGAATTTTTGATCTCCAAATACTTATAAAATGTTTTCATATAAACTTTTCCAACATAGATAGCCAATTTCACTATTTCTGGTATATAGAATTTGAAGAGTGTATAGGGAGATTCTAAATGGAATCCTTGCTCTCTATGGATAGGTGAGAAGACAGTCATTAATTCCTCATTCCAGTGTGGAGAAAAATAATTTGATTACATAAAAATCTACATGTCATATATGTATGTTATATATAAATAGTGGATAATTACACATTTTCCATATAAGTTGATGTATTTGGTCTTTCCCAACAATCTCACACATGTAGGCCTCTGAAACTTCATCACTGGGACTTTCAGAACTCAATGTAATCATCAGTAAAGAGCACTCTCTATTTTCTGAATAAATTATCTGTTCATCCCCACCAAATATTCCAGAAACTTTCCCTTCACTCTGACTTTTCCATTTTTAAAATATCAGATGTGTTCGTATGTTGGAAAGGGAGTGCAAAATTCCTTCACTTTCCAACACCTTCCAAATCCATCCATTTCTCGTCATATCTCTCCATCACAACTTCACCCCTTTAATCCAGGTCATTGTCATCTCCAACCTGGACACAGCTGCAATCCCCTAACTGGTTCCTCCTGTCCGTTAAAAAAAAAACAAAAACAAAAAAAATTTATTAGGATTCATTTTACATAAAATAAAGCGCACCTATTTGGTTGTACATTTCAAGGATTCCTGACAAATTTATGTCAGCGGACTCACCACCACCACCACTATAAAGACATGGATTATTTCCATCATCCTAATATTTCTCTTATGTACCATCCTAGTAAATCCATAGTGTGGAAATACTACAGCTTGTTTATTCATTCCTTCTTGATGGACATGAGAGTTATTTCTAGCTTTTTGGCTATTGTGAATAAATCTGCTACCAACATTCATGTATTAGTCTTTCTGTAGACATGCTTTAATTTCCATTGGGTAAATACATAAAACTGCTGGACAATATGCTATATATATATTTAACTTCATAAGAAAACTGCCAGCTGTTTTCCAAAGTGGATGTACCATGTTGCATTTGACCAGCAATATAGAAAAATTCCAGTTACTAACATCCTTATCAACATTTGGCATTGTCAATCCTTCCAATTTCAACTATTCTGATACTGACATCTTATTGTGGTTTAAATTTTCATTTCCCTAATGGCTAATGATGTTGGCGTCTTTTTATGTAATTATTTGTTTTTTATTTATCCCTTTTTGTTAAGTGGTTTTCAAATATATTGTCCATTTTAAAAATTGGGTTGTTTGTCTACTTATAATTGAGTTGTAAGCTTTTAATGTAATTTAGATACAATTATTTTGGCAGTTATATGTGTTATAAATATTTTCTCCCAGTCTTTGGTATGAACTTTTATAACCATGAGAATATTTTCTAAAAAGCAGAAGTTTTTAATTATGATGAAATTTAATTTATCAAAATTTTCTTTTATGGTTCATACTTTTTGTGTCCTAAAAATCTTTGCCTACCCCAAAGATTTGTTAAGATTTTCATCTGTATTTTTTCCAAAAGTTTTATAGGTTTTTATTCCCAAAACAATTTTAAATCTTGTTGGAAACTTTTACCAAAGGAAAAAGGATCCTGCTAAAACCAATAGATCACTTTGCTGAGAATAGCTATGTTACAAATACTGAGTCTTCCCATCCATAATCTGGTATATCTCTTCACTATTTATATCTTTAATTTCTCCCAGCAATGTTTTATGGTCTTATTATGAAGATTCTGTACTTTGTTAACTTTTTTTTTTAAAGATTTTATTTATTTCTTTGACAGAGAGAGATCACAAGTAGGCAGAGAGGCAGGCAGAGAGCGAGAGAGGAGGAAGCAGGCTCCCCGCCAAGCAGGGAGCCCGATGTGGAACTCGATCCCAGGACCCTGAGATCATGACCTGAGCCGAAGGCAGAGGCTCAACCCACTGAGCCACCCAGACGCCCTGTACTTTTTTAACTTTATCCCTAAGTATTTCCTACTTTTCTGATTCCTTATAATTGGTATTTACAATTCCAATTTACAACTGTCCATTACTAGTATTTAAAAATTAAATTGATTTTTGATACTGATCTTGTATTCTGCAACCTTGTTAAACTTATTAGTTCTAGTAGCTTTTTATAGATTCCTTAAGGTTTTCTTTGAGCATAATCACATTAATAACAAATAAAAAGAAAATACTTTCCTTCTTTACAATTTGCACCTTTTATTTTTTTTTCTTGCCTTTCTGCAGTGACTAGAACCTCTAATATAATACTGAGTATAAATGGTGAGAGTTGGCATCCTTATTTACATTTAGTAAGAAATCATTCAGTCTTTCAGAATTAATCATGATGTTGGGGCACCTGGGTGGCTTAGTGAGTTAAAGCCTCTGCCTTTGGCTCAGGCCATGGTCCCAGGGCCCTGGGATTGAGCCCCACATCGAGCCCCACATTGAGCCCGCATCAGGCTCTCTGCTCAGCAGGAAGCCTGCTCCCCCCCCCCACCTACTTGTGAACTCTATCAAATAAATAAATAAAATAAAAAGAATTAATGTTGATGTTAACTATAAGTGTTTATGAATATTCTACCATTCTGAAGAAGTTTGCTTCTATTGCTAGTTTGCTGAGAGCTTTTATTGCAAATGGGCATGACATCATTTTATACATTACTGAATTCTATTTGCTAACATATTGTAAGGGTTTTTGCAATCATGTCTGTGTGGTATACCAATCTTTGGTTTTCCCTTTGTTTGTAATGCCCTTATCTAGTTTTGATAGAGAAACAAACCTGGTATCAAAAATTATTTGAAAAGTGTTCTCTCCTTCTCTCTTTCCTGAATGATTTTGTATAGAAATGGTATTATTTTTTTCTTAAATTTGAATAGAATACACCAATATAATTATCTGGGCCCAGGGCGTGTGTGCGTGTGTGTGTGTGTGTGTGAATGTGTGTGTGTGTGTGAATGTGTGTGTGTGTGTATGTGTGTGTGTGTGTGTGTGTGTGTGTGTGTGCGTGTGTGTGTGTGAGTGTGTGTGTGTGTGTGCATGTGTGTGTGTGTGTGTGAATGTGTGTGTGTCTTTGAAAATTTTCAATTACTAATTCGGTTTCTTAACATATATAGAGCTCCTCAGATTTTCTATTTCTTGACTCAGTTTTAATACATTGTCTTTCAAAGAATTTTCCCTTTTCACCTAAGTTTTCTAATTTATTGACATGATTTTTGAAATATTTCCTATTCTTATATTATCTATAAGATCTGTGGTAATGCCCTTATATTCCCCATCATTCTACCAACCATTTTAACAATTTTAGTGATTTTTCAAAATACCAGCTTTTGGTTTCATTTTGTTTTCTCTATTGGTTTTTTTTTCTTTCTTTTTTTTGCCAATTGTATGGGTTTTTTATTTCCTTTCTTCTACCTATTTTAGGCCTAATTTTCTCTTGTTTTTCTAGTTTCTTAAAAGAGAAGCATGTGCTTTGCAATACTCTTCCTTTTTATAATGTCCATCTCTTTCCTTATTATATCTTATGTTTACCTGTACACTCTGGATCATATTTATAATAATTTATGGTCTTTGTCTGTAATACCATTATCTCTCTTCTGCTATGTACACACATAATTATTTTTCTTGGTTGCAAGTCACATTTTTCCATTTCTTTGTATGTCTTGTAATTGTTTAATGGTTGCTGGACATTTTGAATTGAATGTTGCTGTGTGCTGGATTTTGTACTGCATTTAGGACAGGTGGGCTTTGTTGGTAGACACTGAAGTTATTTGCAGATTGGTTTAATCTTCTGAGGCTTATCATTATATTCTTTTAGGGTAGGTATCAAGTAGCTTTTAGTCTGGAGCCGATTTAGCCCATTTCTAAAGCATCACTCTTTCAGGGTCTCTGTTAAATACTGTAAGTATTTAATAAAGTCTCTCCTCTTGGTTGAAGGGAATTGGGGCTCTTTGAAACTCTCTTTGAGCTGCAGAACTTACTTGTATCCCAGCTCCACACTGATGGTGCTTTCTTTGAGATTGATTCTTGCTTGGCTTTACTGGTTTCACCCTCTGCACGTGCACATTGATATTCAGCCAATATACATTCAGATCTCTGGAACTCTTCCTCCAAACAACTCTCTCGGGTAACTGCCTACCCCCTTGCCCCCACAAATTCGAAATGCCTCAGCTTCCAGAAACCTTGCTCTCTTTCTCTTCAACTTAGAAAAATGGCTGAACTCTATTTGAGATCCTGCTTCCTGCATTTAAGACTGGAAATTACCTCCATAAAGAAAGCCTTAACTATGGTAGGGCTTATATCATTTTTTCCTCATTCCTCGGAGATTACGATCCTATGCTGCTTGTTGTGTAATATCTGAAAATAGTTGTCTCTTTTATTTTGTCCAGTTTTCTCATTGTTTACAGGGAAGCATAAGTCCAGATCCTATATATTCCCCATGCCTGGGAGCATAAATTTCTTGCCTCCACATTTGACATCTGCCATTCATTCTCTGTACATTCTCTCAACACAAATCTGATCGTATGGAAGGTTGCAGGCCCTACATGGTCTCATCCTTACTTACCCTGCAGCATAATTTGTGTCCATTCCCCAATTTCTACTTTGTGGTCCAGCACTACTAAATTACTTCCAGTGATATGCCATACCCTCCCTCACATCCAAACCACTGCAAATATTCTCTTGATTTAGGATACTCACATACCCTGCAACCCACATATATGTTCATGACTAATATCTACTTGTCCTTCATAACTAAATTTATGTTTCCTTTTCAGAGAGGTCTCCTACAAAACTTAGAGTTGATGTTATACCTGCCTGACTCTGTAATAATATCCTCTGTTTGCCTTACAAAAACACTCATCATTTCATTATAATTACTTGATTAATATGTCTTCTTCATTATACTGTTAAATCCAAGTGAAAGTTCAACGTCTCTCTCACTAAACCTGTTAAATCTCCAGTGCCTAACACAGCAGCTGGCAGAGTAGATCTCAGCAAATATTCGATGAATAAATTAATGAAAACACAAGGTAATTAATCAAAGAACCGATAGTGGGGGGCAGGGACTGTGGAGAGACAAGAGGAAGGGAACAAACAAACAACAACCCTAACGTTCAAAAAAACAGAAGCATCTTAAAGACAGCACTTTTCCATTTTGTTGACTCCATGGGTCAAGTTTTCCAGATGTCCTTTAATCCCTGACTTTGTTTTGCCTGTGTCGACAGAGGCACTAAGATGAGAATGGTGTATTTGGAATCTTTCTCTCTAAGAACCAAGAAGACTGAGTGAATGCTTTTCCGTAATGGAGTTCTCAGAAGCAATCATGATGAACAAAGTTTCACAATAATTGAGTGTAATACCTGACTATTCTATTACTTTGTCTTGGGTAATTCCATGGAAAGGGAGATCCATTATGCCTTAACCTGTTTTTTGTCACCACTGTTGTTTTAGTGTCAAGGTAAAAGAATGTCCACAGACCTGATATGATATTCATCATCCTAATGAAGTGATGTGAACAAACAAAATTAGGTTGTGGCAATCAAAGATCCAGGAAAGAATGTTTAGAAGAATTGAGAGATTTCATGTTTCATAGAGAGAAACTATGCAGAGGTTGTAACATTTTAATTCAATAGTTGTGATCCATTGCCTGAAATGTAGAAGTGGCTTGCTCATTTGTCATCATTCAGCCTTTATCATTTATCATTTTACCGAAAGATAAAATTTACCCCCATCCATAGCCTGGACTCCATAGCACATGTTTCAGCACTGCTCTAACTAGCAAACTAGGTCTCCTTATGCTCCTGACCTGCTCTGTTTACCATTCCAGTGCCCCAGCTCTGGGCCAGCCTCATGTCCTCAAAGTCATCTTGGACATTTCTCTGGCAATCATCTCCTTTCTGGCTATCATTTTTAACCCTTTCATTGGTTTACAGGAGTGAGTCACCCAACTCTAAGAACTCAATGCACTCCAGAGTCATGCTGTTTGTCCTCAAGGGACTCCCCAGTGCTGCTCTTTGGGTCTTTAATTCACCTCATGATGCTCTGTTGTATTCCACATTCACAGAATCTTCAAACCATGGAATTTTATCAATACTTAGAACCCTAGAGTCCAGCATATCTAAATTCTTTAGATTAAGTTCTGATTAAGTTAGGTGGAAATGGGGCCTGGAGCATTAGCATTTTTAAATACCTAGGAATCTTGCTGAAGTACAGATTTGGACTGGGGGCAGGGGCTAAGGTGGAGCTCAGGTTCTGCATTTCTAGAAAGCTCCCAGATGATCCACATTTGTGGTCCAAATGATACTGTAAGTAGCAAACCATCCCAGGAAGAGCCATCATGGCTCTCCTTCACCCTAGATTCAACCATCTTTTTTCAACTCTCATTCATCTTCATCTCTCTGTAGCTGTTACCCATTCTTCCTGCTTTAAAACACTGTTTCTCAGCTTTGATTGCAAATTGCCATCACCTAAAAAAGTGTTCAGAAATAGATTCTTGGGTCCCACCCCCAAAGATTCTGATGTAACTGGTATAGGGGGCAGCCCGAGAACTGGAATGTCTACTTCCCACCCACCCCTCCCCAACCCCGTATTCCTAATGGTAACAAAGTTTAAGAAGCACTGGTTTAAAACCATTGCTTGCCATATTCCTGAGACACAGCACTATTCTATATTAATGCCTACCTCTTGTTCACTTCTTGATATCTGTCACTTGGTACTTTTTCTCTCATTCTGATGGCTTTATCCATCATTACTATGTAGAAACATGATTCTTTTATCTGTTACTTAAAACTTGACATCTACCTAGGCTCCCCAATCCTGCCTCCTTCGACATCTACATTTGAGTTAGAAGTCTATTTATTCTCATGGCCATCCAGGTATAAACACTTAAGAGTTTTCATAAACACCCAGACACTTAGGAGTTTGATTCCTCTTTCTGATGTTTCTGCCCTTCCCCGCCAGGGGCAGGCTGTTTTCTCGCTTCTCCTTGGATGTTTCTCCTGCATGGCTTTTCACTTCCATTTCCACTCACATCTGCTTCCAGTCGTCATGGTCTTTCATGGCTACTACCATAGCCTTCAGAATGTCTCTGTTTCTCACCTCTCTCGCCTAGCTCAGCTTACATACCTTGACCATGGAGCCAACTCCTCATCCTACCTCTGGCATCTATCAATATCCCACTGAAGTAGCATTCTTAGGGGCCCAGCATGGGAATGCTACAATGAATTATTTTACAAAATAATATCTCCCCCAACACACATGCCAGCCCACCTTCTCTGGTGCCTTTCTTTTCTTCATAGCACTCATCACCTTCTAACTTTATATTATTTGTTTGTTACATTGACTGTTAAGTTTCTGTCTTCTACCATTAGAGTTAAGCTACATGAGGACAGACAACTTTGTCTCTTTTGTTCTTTGATTTGGCTGAAGAGCCTAGAGGAATGTCTGGCATTCAATTGCTATTTGTTGAATAAACTAATAGATTTCAACCACAGTCAGCAACGTAGATATCAGCTAATTATTCATAAATTAGGCAAGGCCTGCTACCAGAATTGGGAGCTCCCTGGCAGGATTCCCTCAAGCCCTTGTCCTCCAAATGGACAACCCTGGGTTTCAGGAGGTGGGAGGGGGAAGAGTGGGTGGGAAGTAGAAGTCAGGGAGGGACGCGGGGGTGGAGGGGAGAACAGTCCTCAGACAAGACTGTCAGGATATTGATTTTTGCAGGACTTTGTTTGGTTGTTCCTATGTGAATGCTTTTATAAGACGTGGCAGTCCCTTGTCCGGTCACTGTTCAGCCCGGGCGCAAACTGCAGAGGGTTGCAAGGAGGGGACAAGGGCTAACCCACCGGCTGAGAAGGGATCAACAGGCAAAAATGACTTCTTCAGGGCCTCCCCGCACCAAGGACGCGGCAAGCAATCTTTCTTCTCTGAGATTAACCTGGCCTAGAGCCACAGTAAACACCCAATCTCCCTTACAGGGAGGAAAGATTAAATATCTGATTAAAAATTTTGGCTGCTAATTTATTGAACTTGGATGGACGAACCGTTTGGAAGTCACGTGACTTTCCCTGTGTGTCTGCCGCTGTTGTTCCACGGAGCAAGGTCACGGGCTCCGCGTGGGCGGGTGGGGGCTGGTAGGCCCAGGGGCGCTCTCTCCGGCCACCTCTGGAAACTCGAGGGGCCAGTTGTTTCGGGCCAGTTAGTTCGGGAATGTCTACATGGACCGCGGCAGCTTCTGTGGCAACCTCTCGCTCGGTTCTTGTTGCTTTGTGGATTGGTTCACGGCCGCCCTCCCCCGCCTATTGTTCGGAGCCGCCTAGCAAAATGATGTCATGGGCAGCTTGAAAGTATACAGGAAGTCTTCAAAGTTGAATGACTTCAATATACTTTATTCCGGGGACTCCTGCTGCTGGCTGTCTATAGAAACCACGGCCTACAGGCCTCGGGAGCCAGCCATAGGATGAGGGCCCCTCTACCCGCCCCGCTGCATTTGCTCCCCCACCTCGCGGCACCTGTGCCCACTCCTCACCTGCATCTCAGGGCGCTGGACACGGGCCAGCGCCAGAAGAGAGAAGGGAAGCTGGAAGGAAAGCCAGAGGGGTAGGAGGTCAAAGGGAGTTTTCTTAGAAAAACAGGGGCACGGGATCTCAGGAAAACCAAAGGTCACCTTCACTGGCCTTCGGATGATAGAGTCAGTCAGTGTGGCCAGAGCTGCCCAGTCATGGCAATGTCCCCACAGAGGGCAAAGTGACAGAAACCACAAGGGACTTGCCTCAACTTGCAAACGGGAGCGAGCCGGCTGCTTTGAGACTGCTGCCCAGTGATTTTGAGTAAAGTTAAACAGAGGGCGATTGTAACAAGGTAATAATAACAAATATATGTCCAGGGCTTCAGGGTTTACACAGCAGGCTTTTATGTATGTACTGTTGTGTGTGGCTATCCCAGAAACCTTGTGAGACATTAGCCCCCCTTTTAACAATGGGGATCAAAAACATAAAGCAGAGATCTCTTTTCTTTTTTTTTTCTTTTATTTTCCTTTCCTTTCCTTCCCTTCCTCTTCCCCGTTCCTTTCCCTTTTCTTCCTTTCTTCTTTCTTTTCTTACACAAGGTCACCCAGCTGTCAGGGGTGGAACTGGGACTGAAGGCCAAATCCCACCTACTTCACAGCCTTCTACTCTGTGCTCTACTTGGGGTCCTAGCTTCCTTTCCTCATTCCTACTCTTTATAGAAATTGCCCCAAACAATTCTTGGGGCAGCTCTCTAGTTTATAGTAGTGCTCCATCTTATGAAACCTCTAGAACTTTCCTTTGTCCCCATAAATGACATAGTTTGTGCCTGGCCCTGGTGCATTGGCCTGTCTCTGCCTGCTCAACCTTCCAAGGCTCTGGAGATAACTAATTTCACATGTCCTCAGTCTGGCCCTTGCAGTTTGGGGCTGGGAATTGCCTTGTCATTATTACATAAACTAGAGACACGGTAGCTCATTGATACTGGTGTTGAGGTTAAGCAAATGTACCCAGAACGGGATGCATGAGTTTCTAAAGGCATTTTCCACTAACACATAAGGCAGGAGGTCTTAATCTGAGGTCTACAGACAGAATTTCAGAGGTCTGTTGAAAAAGATGGGAGAAAGTTACATCATTTCTTTTCATTACCCTTAACTAAATTTAGCATGTTCTCCAATTATGAATGTAGGCAACACGCCACATTAGTATTGTAGTACGTGTGACTTTGTCACCAATGAAAACCACAAATTTTTCAAATCACTTTTCTATTGTAGCAGATATCTCAAAATACCTTTTATGCTCATCACTACTTAGAATTATGGTATTTGGGCCTGCTGTTAAGTCTTGTTATTTATTATATTATTAAAGGGACACATATATTTTAACATCAGAAATTTAATTTTTAGACATTTTAGTCTTGCAGGCTCTTACCTGCATAGAAGGAACTTGACCCCTTTTCAAGGTCCTAATAAGCACCTGGCCAAACTTATTTCTTGAAGTCCCTACAGATATTTCAGACTATATGTCCATATAATTAGCTTCCTTGTCATCCTAATCAAATTATTTTATGCATTTAAAAACATTATTCTGATAGAGTCTACAGGCTCCACCAGACAGCCAAAGGGGTCCATGTCCCAATACAAGTAAAAGGGCCCTAGATGTCATTTTGCTGAAGTTGGGATGTCGAGGGAATATAAAAGGCTTCGTAAGCTGAGCAGGACCTTCCTACCACCTGCTGGAACTTAATTCTGGGCAGGGAGAATGTGATGGCCATCAAATCAGGACCACATCCGGTGAGGAACTGAGGTAAAGTGGGAGGTTGTGCTTACCGGACATCTCACAGGGCTGCTGTCTAGGCGGGTTCAACCTCCACATTTGCCTGGGGAACTGTCTTCTGTCTGTACCTGCACTAGTGCTCCTACTCACTATGCCTCAGATCAGCATTCTGGAAGTTTCATTTTGTGTGTTGTGGCTACACAGTCACACTAGTCATCTCCAAGTCTTTGCTATGGGCTCTCTCTTTAACTTTAGAGAAAGTGGGGTCAGGATGAGCTGTTCCATGTACAGTTACTAAGCCTGATTTCATAGCACACTTAAGTGTCAACTAGGCACCAGAACTTATATAACATGGCAGTCAACTTGAGCCTCTCTGTGGCCCTCAATATGGGGAGTAGTCAAGTGAGGGGTGAGGAGGGCTCTGCACTGTTGGCACTAGGGAGTATGTGCCATCATTAGGGATTTTTGCTCAGCCTGTCTCACTAAGGTGGTGTGATCCCATGAGACACTAATATCTACTTACTATATACCAGCCATGCTCTTCTAGATTCTCACTGCAGACACGGTAACATTCACAGCCAACTCTCAAGGGTTCCTGGCCTCAACCTGCATAAAAGGAATCCAAACCCTTTTTAAGATCCTTTTCTCTACCCAGCCCTAATTATTTCCTTAAGTCCCTGGGGATATTTCAGACATTCTTGTAAATTAGTCTAGATTGAGTCTTGACTACCACCCCTGCAGCCTGACACAGGAATCCAGGCCCCTCTTTACTGCTGACTTTGTTGCCCCACACCCCCAGGCCACGGCCCCTGAATACTCCTGCTGATCTCCACCTCCCCTGAGTGAGGACGGGTTCTGGGCTACCAGTCCCAGCCCTCTGGGTACTTGGCTACTCAGCAGCTGGCTACAAAGACAGGAGAGCTCCCACACCTGGAGGGCACTATGGCAGGGCAGCCTGGGCTCAGGGTTGCTAGAAGACTGACTGATGAAGTAGCACCTTCTCTTACGCAGATAGCCCTCCCCACTCCAGGATGCACAGAGCCCTCCAGAGGAGCAGGGTAGGGACAGGTTCAAGAAAAACCAAGTTGGCCATACTCAGAACTGCATCTTCTCCTCACTTAGTCAAATTCACCATCCCTGACACCGCTTTCCTTGGGCTGAATCCTCTCTTAGAAGGTTTGAAAGACACTCTTCTGCAATTTGACCTCTGATGACTGGCCCTGCCCTCCTAATTTTGTTCTCCAGACAAACCTGCATATATCAGAACCATGTTCAAGGGTCTAATTTGACATCTATTACTAGAAGCCTCCCCAGCCCCCAGAAAAATCCAAGACACAGTTGAGAGGAGGGTGAAGAGGAAAGGATTATCCTAACTACACACCCCAGACTTGTCAATATTTGATAGAACTGGCATCCTTCAGACACTCTTGAGGAAACCAAGAGTAAGGCAGTGAGAAGATCTCCAGCACTAACTTTCTGGATTTCCAGTACAATCTTGGCATTATGGTTATGGGTTAGAGTAAGCTCTGCTCTGACAGCAGCTTTAACATTTACTGTGAAACTTGAGTAAGAGCTCTCTGAACCTACTTTCTTATATAGAAATGAAATACTTTCATACTTGCCTTTAGGGTTGTTTTGAGGATTAAAACGCAATACCTAATACAATACCTTGCACATAGTTGGCAATTGATACATCTTAATTCTTATTTGAATTTTGTTTTTTTTTTCTTATGTTTAGGTGTACCAGTTGGATGTATGAAGCACTGATGGGAGGTCTCTGGAATTGCATAACAAGGTTATTGATTAGAAAACTATTACTTTGCTATTCACTAAGTCCTAAAAAAAAAAAAAAAGAAATGTAAGCAATATGAAATTGTTTATGTTGTGGAATAATATATATTATCAACTAATCTGCAGAGTAAAATAAAAATTACATTATTTGATATTAGTACATAGTAAAAAGGAAAGGAAAAAGAGGCAGGGAAGAGAATTTACATTATTTATGTACCTATATGTGCCAAACAATATGCCAACATTTCTGCTGTACTCTCTAAGGTCACATTACAGTGAAGACACTGAGGTTCTCTAGATTTGATCTCTAGAAAATAATAAATGCCATTCTTTCTTCTCCTTTCACTTTCTTGCATGTGTCTAAAACTCAGGCTTAATTATCCAGTTCCTACATAAATCCAATCCCATGCTCCTTAGTTCCAAGCCTCATTGGCTTTATGCCAGACGTGAAGTACCCTGGCTTGGTTCTTCCTTGGGTTCCCACCTGAGACCAACCACATCTCCAGACCTGTGCACTAACAGAGAAGCAGCACCACTAATACACCGAAAGCATCCAGAGACCTGCTTTGTCAATGATGCTTCCTTTCCAATAATTTCCAAGGCAGCTTTCACTGTGATCTGTTTTGATTGGGAACCCCTGGAAATTCCGAGCAATCCTCTACTTAAATTTAGCAAAATCCCACTTCTAATTGAACTAGGTGGGCAGAAGAACTGAAGGAAAGGGGGAATCTCCCTTCTGTGGCTCCACATAATTTGATTCTGTGACCTTCAGAGTCTGAAAAAGAACATCGAGTTGACTCATAAACAACCAGGGACTAAAATACTTCTGGTTTCCTTTTATTGTACTTCTGGGAACCAACTGATTATGTGCAAAACTCTGGGTGATTGGAAGGGTTGGGCTTTTTAAAAGCTGATTCAGGAACCATAGTGAGTTTTCTAGACTATTCACTTTGACGTTTTTTCTAGTTTTTTTGTCACTCAATCATAAAAGGAACAGAAAAGGTTCATCTTTAAAGAAAGAAGCCAATCAGTGACCAAGGCTGCCAGGTTAAACACCAGAAACAAGCCCAAAGTGCTGAATCCCCACACATCCCCCCTGGGCACATTTCCAGAGCAGAACCCAGAAGGCAAAAGGGAGGCTGCTGTGCCTTGGGACTTAGTATTTAATCTCAGGTGGCTGAAGTATGCCTTGTGCTTCAACTGAAAGGATGGTGATGCTGAGACATTAAACAAAACCTGTGTCACCCTTAAATAAATAAAGAAAGAAGGGAGCCAAGAGTTGACGTAGTCATCACGCTTTGCACTTCAGCAGCATTCGAGTTCAAAGCATCTTCATAAACATATATTTTGTTTGATTCCTTATCATGATCCAAATAGGATTAGCCCCATTTCTGATAATTTTGTGGCTAAAAGGCTGCCAGCACTGATGTTCTTTGAGGGGAAAAAAAAAAAAAGTAGGTAGTCTAAAAACAATTAGGAAAAGACTTTCGACCACCCCTCCCACAGAAAAGAAACTTCCGACTCTGGGCTAGAGCTTCAGAAAAGTGCAGATCCTGGAGAGCAGCTGTTCTTATCCATCTTTGACTCTGAGGCTTTGTACAAGTCAAAACTTGAAGGATATTCCACAAAATCTACTTTCTTCTCCATTCAATTGGGACCCCAACTTAAAGCTACCAGGTAAGATCATGGGAGTAGCATAATCCCATGCTTATAATTTATCTCACCTGCCAGGGAAGTGTAAACCAAATACCATTCTCTAGAACAATCAGCGCTTGCCTGCTATTTCTCTGATTTGGGGCAGGGGGAGTGATTCTGTCTTTAGGTGTTTTATTCTGTAATCTGTATATGATTGCAACATATTTAAATTTTGGGGGGTGGAGGATGTTGGTGTGGTATAAATCTAAGTAAACAATGATAACAGAGGGCAACAAAGGTCTCTAAGAAGGTCTCTCCTATGAGGCAAAAGACCAGCAATCTGGCTTTCCTGTGCTTGCAACTTTAGAAGTTACATTTAATCCCTGGAGAGTACTCATCAAATGGGGAATAAAAACATTTTATCAATTTAAAAACAAGGCATTGGATCAATTTGCTTGTAGTCCTTTTATTTCTTAAGATCTATGGCTCTCTCATCAAAGCATTTAACTCTAAAACAATCTTGTAGATGAACACAAAGTCCAACCACAAAAATGTGTCTAAAGTTGTTTTTAACAGTCAAACCTCCGCATGGATTTTGCATTGACGTTTGAGAGGGAAGTGAGGCAAATCAGTGTGTCTGTCTGGCTCTCCTGTTGCTTATCCCTGTAAAATAACCCAAGCACCTGCTCTGGGTGATGAGGCACAGAAGATGAAAGTTTGCTGCTTTCAGGCTGATCTAAAAAGAGGGCGAATCATTGATCTTAGGGAAATTTCCAGCTCTAAGTGTGTCTTTTTAAAGCTTCTCCTTTGCTTTTATGTTTCCTAGGTTACCGTCAACTGAACCCACACAAACATTTTATTTGTATCATGTCTTGGATTGAAATGCTATGCTATCATAGATTTCTAACTAGCCTCTTAGCTCCCTGAGATGAGTATCTATTTCTTCATCATCCTCAACTCAGCGTCTCATCTGCAATGGGGACATAAAAAAGGTTGATGTGAATCAAACTGATTTCTTCATTATTCAGCTGACTCTTCAGCTTTTGCTAAATGTATCTTAGTTCTAGTTGGAAGTGAAAGAATTGAGAAGATTTTACTAACAATGAAAAGTAATACTAAAAGTAGGAATTCCTCGCCCAGAAGAGATTATGTTCACCTCAAATTAAGAACAGATGAGAAATATTAATATGTCCATTACAGTACTACAAAATGCTTCAGTTCTTGTCTCTTTCCCTCTGGAGTCAGGAATCCCATTTGGAGTTCATCTGCAACTTCAATTTGCATAAGAAAGCCTTCCATTGTAAAGCACAGAGTCATTCTGCAAATTTGCATAAGAAAGCCTTCCATTGTAAAGCACAGAGTCATTCTGCAAATTCAAAATATCCAAGATAAACTGTTCCTTTTTATTTGTATTTATAAATATTTTTCCAAAGTCACTTTTAATAACACAATCCTTTTCTTAATACAGTTTGACTTGGGAATTTCTGATGCACTTCTGAAGTACAATGTGTAGGAAAATACAGAAAGGTATAATTATCCCCGAAGATAAGAGAAATGATGCCCAGAGACAATAACACAGCTCACAGCTCGCTCAGTATCTCCAGGGTGCCCAGGATTTAGGAAGCTTCACAGTGACAGTAAGATTCTGGTAGCCGGTTTTTCATCTAACAGTTTTTCAATAAGGGGAGCCTGCCAGTCTGCTGTAACATCTCCTTAAACTTTGATTGAGTCTCCATAACCATCTTGATTCTCCAGAGGAAAGCTCATGTGCTTTTTACAAAATCCACTCCCAGGGCAATGTTGTGAGAAAGCCAC
>PISX010004281.1:0-123863 GCA_004024625.1 Mellivora capensis
GGACCCTGTACCAATGGAGCTTTAAAAATGTGATTTTTGAGAACTATGGAGTATTAATAAAATATTTAACGGACCCCTTGTCCTCTTTGGCTTTTTATCAGAAGCCTTCTGATCCCATCCCAGGACCTAAATCACCCCTCCAGTTGCTTCAAAGTCTCTTCTAAACTCTGGGGCAGCAAAAATGTTTATTTTAGAAGTCAGTTTTCATTAACATACACCAAACACATAAGCAGCAGAACATGGAAATTTATATGAGAAAATACAGAACTGAAAAGCACATTTATGAAGTGTTTGGCGGGGGGAGGGGGGGAAGCATAAGGGGTTTGTTGAATAGCAATTAGGAACAGGGAAAGGGCCACCGGGTTTAAAATCTGCTTCGAATCAGAGTTTTTCTTTCATATGTTTACATTTTGCTATAACAAAGTACAAGAGGCTCAGTTGGTTGAGCGTCTGCCTTCAGCTCAGGTCATGATCTCAGGGTCCTGGGATGGAGCCTTGCGTTGGGTTCTCCACTCAGTGGGGAGTCTGCTTCTCCATCTCCCTCTCCTCCTCCCTCTGTGCTCTCTCTCTCTCTCAAATAAATAAATAAAATCTTAAAAGAGAGAGAGAGAACAGGTACACATCCATACAAATAAAAAACACCAAGGAGAATACTTTCACCAGTTGCTGGAATTGTGTACCATCTTCTCTGAAAACTTAACTTACTACCTAAATAATTTATTTCAGTAATGTGTGCTAACAGAGGAGTGCAGGGGGATAAGTCGATGCACCAAAACACTGAGCAGAAGAGATAAATCTAGCAATGCACTCTACTTGCTCACTTCCCTTTCTTTTCTTGTCTTTTCTTCTCCCTTCCTCCTTTCTGCTCTTCCTCTCCTTTCCTTTCATTCTTCCCTTCTTTCGTTTTCTCTCCATTTCACTTCCTTCTTTCGAGTGGTGGTGACCAGAGGCTAGAAGGTAGAAGAAAAGGTGAGACGCTGATCGAAGGGTACAAGCTCTCAGTCGTAAGTGAGTAAATGTTGGAGCCCGAGCGTACAGCACAGTGACTATAGTCAATGACAACAAACACCTGACGTCTGCTACAGGTGTACAGTTCAAGTGTTTTCACCATTTATAAAAAAGTACCTGTGAGATATGTTGGTTGTGGTGTTGGGTCCCCCAATAATGGGTCCATGGTCAAAGGAGTGAGACTGATACAAAGCGAAGGTCAAGCAAAGCTTTATTTCGTGCCAAGCATCAAGAATCAAACTGACTAGCCAGGGACGTCTCTTGCAAAGAGGCAACCCCTCTCTTCTTTACAGACTAGCTTTTAAGGGCAAAGGCCATGTGGTCGGGCCTGGCCACGCACAGGTGACCAATAAGATTGTAACACAGAGAAAGCTGCACAGTCCTGCTAGGTCCCACGTAAGTGACCAACTGAATTACAATTTACCCTGTAGTAGATATTTGAACTAGCCTATCACCTTGGTCAGAATTGGCGCCCAAAGGGCACCCAAAGGGTGGGGCCCATACTCCTTGGTAGCTAGGGAGACGTATGCACCCCCACCGATTGGATACCTCCACCTGGCCTGACCCACCCTTGTATTTGGGCTTTGTTACCTGGGACTGGTTTCCGGGACTTGTTTTTAAGTCAGTTCCCTGAAGGGGGGCAGGGTCAGGATGGAGCTGCTCTGGCTAAATAGGCCCTTACAGTAGTACCCATTTCACAGTTTAATTGTGTATCAAAACATCATGTTATACACTGGACATATATATTCAACTTTTATTTGTCAAGCATACCTCAAGAAAGCTGAAAAAAAAAAAAAAAAACAAACTACTTTCATCAAAAACGGTTTTGCCTCCCTTGATAATGGGCACATGGATGGCAAAGTAAAGTCTTATTAGTTAGGTGTCAGGACAAAGCCAGAGCAGCATGAAAAACATCCATGGAATGAGACGCGAGTCCCGGTTTGGTTTCCCTGAGAGCTGGCTTCCAAGAAAACAGCCAGAGTAACAAGAGTGACCACATTTGGAAGTCCTAACTGAGGCAGCAAGGGAAGAGCTGTGGTTTTTATGGCTCTGAGCCTAGAGCCATCCTGCCTGAAGGCTAATCTCCTCGTCCTATGTGATTTGCATAATGTGGAGCAAGACCAGCTCTATGAACCTGAATTTTCTCATTTGCAAAATGGCGGAGAGAGTGCTTGATGCCTGATACCTACCTCCAAAAAATCAAATGTGCTAATGGGAGTGATCTCCCTGGAACAGAGTCTGAATATGACACACACCTGTTACATATTAACTGCGGTTCCAGGGGCTGCCACATGTTTTGTATTTGATCCCTACAATCTTCAATGCCTTACGTCTGTGTCCACGTTACCCTGCAAACACACCTACTTGATTAATTACAACACAATAAGGACGTATAGAGAAGCACATTTATTCATGCATCATATAGTAACTGAAAAAGTTGCAGGCATCCTGCTAAGCCCTGTTACATAATGGCAGCCGAAATACTGTCACATATCTCGCCCTTCTTGCTGAAAATCTGATGCTAACACTTTTTTCTTAAGATTTTATTATGTACTTGAAAGCATGAGTGGGGGAGGGGCAGAGGGAGAGGGAGAAACAGACTCCCCCATGAGCACAGAGCCCAACCTCAGGCTGGATCTCAGGATCCCAAGATCCTGACCTGAGCCAGAGTCAGACCTTTAATGGACTGAAAACCCCCCCAGCCAGGTGCCTCTGATGCTAACACTTTCAAGGTCACTGCTATTTCCAGCATACCTTGGCACAGTGATACCATGCATGTGGCTCATTCAGTGCCTTGGTTTTGAGAGAGTAGGGTCTTTATTTCACCAGAGTAACGCATTATCATCCATAGAATCCTAATAAGGAAAAGGAAAAAGTAAGGTTTTAGCACCATGGATGATTTTTTTTTTTTTTTTTTGAAAAAGGGCAGTTTCTATAAAATAACTTTGAGTACTACATTAAGAATGTTCTGAAATGAAAGGGTCAGAAGACCTAGAAGATCAGCATTTGACTCCTCAAAATGATCTCAGTTCAGATGCTTTATATTCATTAAAAGCTCTCCCCACCCCCCTGCCCACCGAAATTCAAACAAGGACTTAATAATGAACCTGAAATACTGTAAGGTCAGAAAAAAAATACAAACGCATATCTGTGATGTGGCTAAAGAATTTTTTTTTTAATCCTGGAGGTCACATAAACTGTGTAAAAATTTACCAAAAAAAAATTTTTATTTTAAAGATTTTATTTATTTGACAGACAGAGATCACAATTAGGCAGAGAGGCAGGCAGAGAGTGGAAGGGAAGCAGGCTCCCTGCTGAGCAGAGAGCCCGATACGGGACTCGATCCCAGGACTCTGGGATCATGACCTGAGCCGAAGGTAGAGGCTTTAACCCACTGAGCCACCCAGGTGCCCTCCCCCCAAAAAAATTTTTAATAAAGACCTAGTATGAATGCTAAGGTGTACTGCAGAGATAAGACTTCAGAGAAATAATGTCTGGTTATAAGTCCCATTTTATTTATGAATTCCAAACTTAGTATTGGTCCCTGCATCCCAATATAGAAGTTGAGATGTTCAATTTTTATTTTATTTTATTTTTTTTAAAGATTTTATTGATTTATTTGACAGACAGAGATCACAAGTAGGCGGAGAGGCAGGCAGAGAGAGAGAGGAGGAAGCAGACTCCCTGCGGAGCAGAGAGCCCGATGCGGGGCTCGATCCCAGGACCCTGGGATCATGACCTGAGCCGAAGGCAGAGGCTTTAACCCACTGAGCCACCCAGGTGCCCCGAGATGTTCAATTTTTAAAAAAAGAAAAGAAAAGAAATATTCTTAATATATTCTCAGTGGGAGAAAAATAAGTGGAGCCAATAGTGCTCCAGGGAAAATAAGGAGAAATAATGAGAATTGCGCACAAACTAAAAAAGGACAGGTGAACAGGTTATTTATTTATTATTTATTTATTTATAAAATATTTTATTTATTTATTTGACAGAGAGAGAGCATAAGCAGGGAGAGTGGCAGGCAGAAGGAAAAGGAAAGAGAGCAGAGCAAGGAGCCCAATGTAGGACTCCGTCTCAGGACCTGGAGACCATGACTTCAGCCAAAGGCAGACGCTTAACCGGCTGAGCCACCCAGGTGCCCCTTAATAGGTTATTTAATAACTCCCTTCAAAACTACGGAGTTGTGTTACAAGGTGAATACTATCATTTTACTCCTTATTTCCACAATGAAAACAAAAAAAACACCAAAACCTTATTACATGGAACAAAGATGGGTAAATAATGAACAGCAGGTACCAAAAGAGGCTTTAACAGTGATGTGGGTTGGGTGTTGAGCTCACCTAAACAAATCAAATCTGGTCACAATTGGGAGATAGGAACACCTTAGGATTTGCGTGTTCATTTTATGATACTATGAATTGGCAGGTCCCCCAGTTTCACATATTTGCATGGGATTTGATGGGCGAGGGGGGTGTAAAATTGCTCATTCAACAAATATTTACAGAGTATTCACTTGTGTCAAGCACTCCAGTAGGTGATAGGAGATAATGTTTGTGATATCAGTGAGGCAGCCCCTAACAGACAGTGAGCCCCTGAGCTCACAGTCGAGGATGACAGACATTCCTTAAAGACAGGATTACCCGAATGAGGTTCTTATTACAGAATGCCCATTGCTGCAACACATAGTGCATCTTCTGTGAGTCTGGGAGGCACAGGAAGGCTTCCCCAAGGTCTTGATGACAGAGGATAAGACTGAAAACCTGGGGGTAAGCCAGAGGCAACTTCTAAGCCAGTATGAACCCCAGATCAGCACATCAACACCTCCTAGGAACATGTTAGAAATGCAAAGCTTGGGGCTCCACACCTGACCTCCAGAATCAGACACTCTTGGGTGGGGGACGGGGGGCAAGAATCTGTGTCTTCACTCCACCAGGGGATCTGATAAAATCTCAAGTTTGAGAACTTTCTGAGTTTTGTTTTGTTTTTTTTAAGGCACTTCACTGTAGCCTCCTTGACCCAAACCCTTAAAGTCACTTCTCAATTTCATTCTGTCACATCACTCATCTACTGCCACTCACCTTCACTGTAATCACAACCTCTCCAATGGACACCCCACCTGTACTTGTCTTTTCACTCACTCGTTCATTCATTCATTTGGTATTTATTGACACCTCTTATGTGTTTTTTTGTTTTGTTTTGTTTTTTATTTATTTATTCGATGGAGAGAGAGATCACAAGTAGGCAGAGAGGCAGGCAGAGAGAGAGGGGGAAGCAGGCCCCCTGCTGAGCAGAGAGCCTGATGCGGGGCTCGATCCCAGGACCCTGAGATCATGACCTGAGCCGAAGGCAGAGGCTTAACCCACTGAGCCACCCAGGCGCCCCCTCTTATGTGTTTTAATACATCAGTGGACAAAACAAAGATCTTTGCCCTGGTGGGGTTTACATTCTTGTTTTTGGATGTGTGAGCAAGACAGAGGGTAGAGAGAAAGTAAGCCAAAAAACATAAAACATAATCAATGAGCAAATTCTATAGGATAGAAGGTGGTAAATGCCATTGGGGATACAAAGGGAGCATTTACAACTACAGCAGGGCATGGGGATCTGTACTAACTGAGCTTCCTTTAATCTACCCCTCAATATCCATTTTACAAACGGGAAAAGAAACTCAATTTCCCAGGTAGCTAGCACCTCAGATGTTTCTGCCTGCCCTTGACTTCCCTCCATTTCATTGCAGCTACACTTTTGGTTACCTGGAAAGTAGTCACCGAGATATATTTTTATACAAGCAGAGGGCTAAATGGATGCTTATGGGATCAGCACCTACTGAAGTGAATGAATGGGAAGGGAAGGGAAAAGCTGGGGCAGAAGGAGAAGATAGGCTCTGATACAGCTGCCCAAGAAGTTACAGCCAATACTTGTAGAGTTCTCCATTGAGATGTTCCTACAGAGTTTTCCTGAATTGGGGTGAGGAGCCTGGTCTTATAAACTGGAATCGACACTGGATTGGAAGTGTGCTTCCAGAGGGGGCACGACTACAGGCAAGCTAGCTCTCTGTAGGCGATGTCAGTTCCCAGAGAGGGGACTGTCAGGAGAGATTGTGAAGCTGTATGTAGACCCTTACCAGCTCTGGTTGATTCACCAAGGAAAAGGGAAGGGCAAAGATATGGACAATTACTTAAAAAAATCAACACCCTTCATCTTTCTTGGAATCTCCTGTTTCAGAGTATCCCGTGATAACATCCCCCAGAATGCCCAGCCATGTTGATCTGTGGCTCAAGCACTTTGTCACGTTAGTGTCAAAACTGTAAGTGAGTCTTTGCGTGGAGGGAATCAGCCCTGCCAGATATCCATAAAGTGTACAAGTGCTCATTCAAGAAGAGTAAAACTGCCAAGATTATAATTGCTTGTAACTGGAAGTAGGCAAAGAAATTAATGTTGCTGAATAGCATTCAGCCCCCTGAGAGCTGGCAAATTTAGTCAAGATCGCATATCATTAGAAAAACCGGAGCGAAACATTTCAGTCAATATGGTATCCTTTCTCTAAAACCCACGAGTGGTCATAGTTAACACGGTAAATATTTAATTCCATCACTTACGACTGCCCTTTGCCCCTAGCATTTGACTTTGGTGGCTCTGGGAGCTTAAGCAAACACTGGCGGCTCCCTTTACTTGCAGAGCGCTCATTCTGCCTTCGCTGACTGCCTAGGGACAGAATCACAGGAAATGCGTAAGAAAGACTGGCAGGCACAGTACATTTAATTGGGTGGGAAGCAGAATGACTCATGTATACACTTAGAGCTGGAAAGGACCTTACGGATGAAAACGTCCACCCTGCACACCCTTTGATATCAGAATGAGAATAGTAAGACATGAGACCCAGAGAGAAAGGTTGAGTGGTTTCGCCCAAAGTCATACAGCCACATCTTCGGATGTGAAGGCCAGTTCTGTTTTTGGTTTTTGTTTCGTTTTGTTTTGTTTAGCACACGGTCGCTGGAGGTGTGTGGTGACTCTGCAATGTGTTGACTTAGCTAGAGGGAGCAAAATTTCCCAGTTGCCTTCCTTGAATGTTTCTCACTAGGGTAGGCCACAAGAGATGGTACCGAGTCGGAAGAAGGAGGTGAAGAGGCAATCGTACTATTCTTCACACTCAGAAGGTCCCACAGTGCTTTGTAGTTCCTGCCCACTGTCATTGACTCGATGGCTCCCGTATTGAGCAGGCAACTGCTCACCTTTTTCTGCTCCCTTACGTTCGCCATCTCCTCAGTCACTCCCGTGTTTCACTCCATGGTGAAGCTTCTCCCGCAGGACACCTGCTTTGCCAAGGTCGGAACTGACATGAGTCCAATCTGTTTTAGTGGAGTCCCATTCACGCTCAGGAGTTTCAGCTTGTTCTTGCTCTCCTCCACTTTATGCCCACCCTCCCTTCCTTGCAGACTTCAAGCTCCAGCCTTAGATAATGGCAACAATAATGTGTACACAGTCCCACAATTGCATACAGTCAAGTCCCTTTAACAAATCATCAGTGGTTCTCCATCTCACACTGAACTTGACTGAAACTGGGTGCCTGTAGCCTGTAGCTTGTCTTTGCTCAAAATGCTTCCTGGTATTTGGGGAATGGCCTCACCCGCTGTTAGATCCAGGGTCACTAACCTTTCATTCTTCTCACCAGCTATCATCATCTAAGATTTCCAAATTCAGAAGTTATATCTTATTTTTATTTTAAAGTTGTTTTAATTATTTGTAATTTTTCCTACTGCTTAATAATATTTGAATAATAAAATAATAGTTAGTAAATTTATTGAGTATTTATTCAATGAACCCAAAACCAATTTCAAGCATTTTGCGTCATATGGTAGCTTTTTTTAAATTTCTTTTTTCTTTAATTTCTTACTTTTTTAGCATGGGAAACTCGGGCAAACAAAGGTTATATAGCTTTCCTAAAGGCACAGAGTCAGAAATCAGCAGAACCAGTATTTAAAGTCAGGTTGGTTGACTGAAGGCCCCAAACTTCACACTATACAACTTCCTATAAAGAGATTTTGTTTAAATGTATGATTTCTCACATACCGTATAACATTTTGGCATCATCATGGTTTCCCTTAATGAATATCACTACTACTTTCCTCCAGAGCTTAGAGGATGTAATGCCACTCAAAGAAAAATTAAGAACTACCGTGGTACCAAATTTGAATTATCCCTTTCTTGTATCCATGGCAGCCACTACTAATCTATGATGCCGCTCATTCCAACTCTTCTGAGTTAGGGCTGCAGAGGAGTTCTCAACCCTGTACTCTAAGGCAGCTGATACTGACTGATTGAACATGGTACTCAAGAGGCTAAGTCAGATGTAGAAATTGGATAATGCTGGTAGAGCCCAGGATGAGATCAGCATAGACCACCAGATGACCACCAGTCAATCAACATATTTATTCAGCTCTTACTATGTAATAAGTCCATTTGGAGGATGCAAAAAATTATGACATTGTCCCTGACTTTAAGGAACTTATGCTGTATCAGAGTAACAAAACATTTATACACATAAAAATAACCATTATTATAAAGGAGCCTGTAAGTGTTGAACCATGACACAAGCATTAGGTTTCCAGAAAACAGTGAATTTGAGCTGGGTTTGGGGAAATATTTAGGCTTTTGATAGATAAAGGGAAAAGAATAAAAGATATTTCAAGAAGGAGAATGAAGTACGCAAAATTTCTGATGACAAATGAAAAAACGACAAAATGAGTCGGGACAGGGATCTAGAAAGGAAAAGACAAAGAGAAAATATGAAGTGACAATCGAGTTTAGGGATCTAGCTGGGAGGTTCATATTTCCCTTGATAAAATCATATAATAAGCATAATATAATAAATATAATAAATAATAGTATAGTATATTATAATACAATAATATAAAATAGTAATACAGAATATAATAATGTATAATAATGTAATCTAATAATATAATATATAATATGCAAAATACCATTATATATAATTTTATACATACATATTATGATTTGTGTGTGTGTGTGGTTGTGTAAAGTAGATGCTTCAATGTCTCCAATCCTTTGTCTCTCCTGATATCCACACCTTTGACTATTAATCTTATAGTATTTTCTTGCAGTGATCCTTGGCTTGACTATAGGAGATACTGTAGCTAATGGAATCTTAGCAAATATGACACAAGCAATGACTTGAAAAGTGTTTGGGTAAGTGAAGTTGCTTACTCTCATCCTTGCCTTCTTGCCACCATCACGGGAACACGTTCAGGTTTGGCTGCTGGAGAATGAGAGCGAGGTGGGCTCTGTTGTCCCCATTGCCCCAAACAATAACCAGCTGACTATCAGGCCAGCATCCGAAGAACCGCCAGGTAAGTTTAGTCTCTGTTGGTGAACCACAGACTCCTGAACTAATTAAACCAACTAAAGTTGAGGAGGTTTGTTATAGAGCACTATTTTGCAAATAGATGATTGATACAGGGTTTTGTTGGGTTTTTTTTTGTAACTTCCCTTTATTTAAAAAACAAAAACAACTGCTAGTGTTTTCTGCTTGAAGTAACATTTAAGCTGCAGGCAGGCTGACAAGCCCTCCATGGCACCGAAATTCTACTCTTAAGAGCAAAAAATGCCTTTTCCCTCCTCTCACATTTAATTAAAAAACAAATATACATAAACCTCATTTTCAGTGTAAGTAAATAAGCAGTGTAAATAGTTACACATTTTTGTGACTCTATAATCCCAAATATTTGGAAGAGCAAAGTCACTCTGCAAGAAATGGTACCACTTGCAAACACAGGAGAGCCTACTGAAGGTTGAAGCTTATTTCCCCCAGAGAGAAAACATGGAGGCTCCAGGCTCCCGGGAGCTACAAAGTCTCTGGCACATTCTTATGACTCAAGGTTAGGATTTCTATTGCTTCTGTATGTGTCCCTCCTGTTGAATATTCTACAGATGGAATTAGTATAAATGATGCCCTTTCTGATGGCATTAGGAAGCAAGGGAGAAAAAATGTTAAAAAACATGCTTTTTCCTGTTTTTCTCTCCTGTATTAATATGTGGGAGGGTAATTACTCCTGGTTCTGTTTCATACAAGAAGAGTCGCACTCCACAAACACAGCATGCAGCTAGTTTCAGAGCAGGAAAAACGTGAAAATAGCCAGTACCTAATTACATGTATCCACACGTAAAGCCATCTTAGAGGCAGTCATTGCTGCTCTCCTAAGGTGGACCGGCCTTGGTCCCTTTGAAGTTCTGCTGAGGATCTTCCCCATTTTCTCGGGGAAGATAAACAGGAAGACAAGTGTTTGAGTACAGTCTTTTTTGCCTGATCCCACAGGGAACTCTGGAGCATAAATCACACTACAGAGTTGTCCCTATTTGTGGCAAAAGAACAGGCCTGTTGTCTGGGGCCAAAGAAAAGCATGAGGTGCGTGTGTGTCGGGGGACGGAAATGTAACCCCCCTGACTGGACAGTCTCCACCAGTCAAGGGTAATTCTTTGAGAAGAGAGGCAGCTGTGAGCCTGAGAAGCCATTCTTCACAGAAGCTGGGATCCGTGAAAGGCTCTGGGTGGGCCACCTATAGTACCTTCTACAGCTGACTGCTTAGACACAGCAACATGGACTCAGAGGTTCAGTGACAAGAGAAGAGAGGACATCAACAGAGAAGAACAGCCACAAAGCAGGTGCAGACGAAGTACTCGTTCTCTTCCCGCCCGCTCATTACTTAAGGTTGACTCCATTGTTCACATTCTAAGCCTACATCTGTACATGCGTGTTTCTGCCAATTGTGTAATGTGGATCATCCATGACTTTAAGGCCCAGATTCAGAGGCACCTTCCACAAGGTGGCTTGGGTACCACCTCCTCAGCTTCCTAGCCACCTTCAAGTGGCAACTTAGAAAAAGCATTTATAAGGGCAAAAGGTCACTGTGGAGTTATGGTACCATTTCAGAAAGCCAAGACTTTCTGAATCATCATACATGCCAATGTCTGAGAACTGATGCGTTTAACAAAGACAAAAACTAAACTTTTCCTGCCCTGAGAAACACTATTATCATATGTCACCTAATCAAAGGCACAATCACAAATGCCTCTCTTCTCATTTCTAAAAAGGAAAATAGATCAAAATGAAGTCCAAATGACCCACTTTCCAACTCAATCAAATAATTGCTGACCACACAAAACCAGAAATCAAGACAGTGCTTTCTGGAAGCAGACACCTTTCCACCTGTATTAATATGTGGGAGGGTATCTAGAGATCCCAGTAAATGTTTGAAGTAACAGAGTAGACATATCCACACATAATTTCCAATATTGCTGATTGAACTTGCCAACTAATCACACCACTTTTTGTCAGTGTCTAATTTTTCTAAATTTCTGATATAATAACTCTAGATTTCATAATGGGCAACTTTATCTTTTACTCTTCTTAGGTAAAATTTGTATAGGATGAAATGCACAAATCTTAAGTATACATTCATGAGTTTTAATGCACACATACCCATTACTCAAACCCTCAAGATATGGAGCATTTTCATAACCCCAACCCTTGCTCCCAATACCCAACGGCAAGCACTGTTCTCTTTTTTCTTTTTTTCTCCGTAGATTTATTTTTCTTATTCCAGAAATTCATCAGATGGGATCAAACAGTATTTACTCTTTGGTAAATGGCTTCTTTCACTCAGCATCATGTATTTGATTCATCCTATGGTTGTACCAGACCTTCATTGCCTTGTGATGCTCAGTATTACTCAATGGAGAAATTTTAGAACCAAACCATTTTCCAGCTTTTGTTCTGATAATTAAGGCTGATTTTAAATGCTGATTTAGATAATGGCTAATTTCTTTAAAGAAATGATTCCTTTTAAGAAAATATTTCTTTGGGAATGAGGCAAAATTTTCCAATGGAGAGACCCATAGCCATAAAAACAAACACTATCTCCAAAGCTAAACTAGAAATCCATTCTTGCCCCACAATAAAACCACATACACACACACACACACACACACACAATTTCTCTTAATCATTTGTAAACTGCCTAAAAGATACAGTAAGGAGAAAAAGAATATTACTGAGTATTACTGAAGACATTTTATATTGAAGACTCAGTGCTGGTCTAACAAAACCAGTCAGCCATGTTGTCAGTTCTTGGGCATAACAGCAGCAAAATAACCTGAAGAATAATTCCCTGGGGGCTTTATTTCTGGCAAAGTCTCTTAATTGGCTAGCATGCTAATCCCTTTCTTAGAAGAACACTTAGCACGGGAAATGTGTGAGGCAAACACAAAAATACGAGTCCTGGTTTGGTATGCAAATCAGCACCATGGAAACTGGCATGGCAGTACTGAGCTCAGGGCAATCGGCAGGGAGCAGATGAGCTATGAATCAGAGCCTGAAGAAAAGTGCTGTCAACAGGATTATGGAGACAGATTGCTCCTCACCCTATGGCTCCCTTTAACTCTGAACCAGGAGACTTAAACTTGACACTTCAATGGACTACATCATCATGGGGCCTCTATTTCTCAATTTTATTCTCCACTAACAAAACTCTCAGTCATTCAGAATACAGATGTCGAAATGTGACATAGTTCCACTACTATTTCCAGTTATAAGGAATACATTTACAGAAATCTTCAAACTATCATATTTTCTTATTCAAACAAGAAAATAAACGCTTTTCTATGTCAGCTGTTACATGAGTGCAGGAATTCTCTTGCCTTTGGTTCTATTTGCATGAATCTCAGGGTGGAGAAAGGTCTTAGGCATTCTTCTGGGGGTAGAGAGAATGTCACTCTTAGTGTCTCAAGAAAGACTAATCATAGTGCTCTTAGAAAACCATACTCCCCTGTTCACAGATGTCTTGTACCAAGTGCTTCCACTAGTCCAATCAGAGAGAAAGCCACCAGCTACTTAACTATTGTATGAAACCAAAACTTAACCAGATCTTTTGGCCATAAGTTCCCATTCACGTGTCAAAGAGGAGGTGGATGGAGCCAGCTGTCCCACCCCCAAGGACTGTATTAGAGATTTCAAAGGCCAAAACCAGTGAGGGAGAAGCCAAGGAACCATGCAACCAGGAGAACCATCCCATGTAACAACCACGTATTACCAGAGTTTACCACAGAGTGTCCACAGAATTCAGGGGGCCCATGAACCAGAATGACAAAAATATATTTTTACGGGCCATTAACTATTTTCTTTAATTAGGGATGTAAATAATAAACCACATTAACATTGGTAATATTTGTCATTTTGTTGCCAGCAAAAAAATGACAGATTTTTTTATATGACTTTACAGATGTGACAGATGTTCACCATGTATGCGCACTACTACTTCCAAATCACAGTAGTTAATAGATCAGCTGCAAGAGCTTGTTATTAATGCATTAATAAAGAGGCACACATACTAACCTATCCAATAGATGTTTTCTAGAAATGTGCCAACAACAGCATTTCAAAATATTTAGTTTCCCCAGTATGTATAGAATCATATAATTAAGAACTTTATTCAGTAATGCAGTAATAGCAACAATAAATTGATATGCACAGTAACATGATTAAACTAAAAAACATTAGAAAGTGGGAAAGAAGCTGTACACAAAAGAGTACCTATAGTACAGTTCCATGATATGGCATTCGAAACTATCCATAGCGATAGAAACCAATGTGGTTGCCTCTAAGGTAGGGAGGGTTGATTGGAAAGAGAATGGGGAAACTTTCTAGCATGATGGAAAACGTTCTTGTTTTTGGTCTGGATCGTGATGGCTATGTATACATTTGCCACAACTGTATTGTCAATTATACAAGACAAGTTGACGTGATACCCATCAACCATCCATCTTTTAAAAAGTCAGATGGCTCCTTTCTGCCAAGGAATCAGTTAGTCCTTGCACCCACCATGCTCTAGGTCCTGTAGACAAATACTGAAGCTGCTTGGGAAATGGAGAAAACACCAAAGACTGGAAAAGACTGAGATTTCACTACACCCTTGGCTTTTTGGCCTGTGATGCATGAAGGCATTTTAGGAAGACGGCTCAGCAGAAAGGCCGGACTGGGAACTGTGTGTAAAGGGGGGCACTGTCACCGGTGAGAACTGATCCAGCCACTTCCCCTTCCCCAACTCATATTCTTCATCTCCCAAAAGAAAGGGACAAGAAAATCCTGAGATTCCCCTGGCCCTAACAGCTGATGACCCAAGGACCACACTCATTTTTCCTCCTAATGATATTTGGTTCTAGGCCCACAATTTTTAAAATCTCTGCTTGGATTTTAATTTTAAATCACCAAACTGAGATTTTTGTTTTAACATTAAAAAGAGAGAAAATGAACGTCCCTGTCTGGGAGCTGAACAAAAGAACAGCACCATAAAGACAAAAGAGGTACAATGCTCATGTTGGCAGGCTTCATTATTGTGAGGTTATTTTTTTATTATACTTAAGAAGTAGACCAAAAGTACTGACAGAACACTGATTAAGCTTACAGACCCTGCCTGGGTTCAAATCTCATCTCCTCTACTTCTTAGCTACACAATCTCAGGCAAGCTACTCAACCTCACTGTATTTCTGTTTTCTCATCTATAAAATGGGAGAGTCATTATGAGAATTAAATTAATTAGTGTTGCAAAGAGTATAAATTCCCTGGCAGATGGAAGTGCTATCTAATAAGCTTGTATTTATTAATAAATTAAAGGGAAGCGTTTTGTTCAGAGAGAATTTGTGTATGGTCTTCTAATCTTGTATGGTTTCTCATTGCTGGCTATGAAAAGCTGTCCCCTCCCAAGAAGGCCTTGGGCATACATAAAGCAGTAATGCATTTTGATTGTTCAAGTCCCGTTAAAAGTGGATTAACCACTTTGATATTTAAAGTTCCCTTAATACAGACAATAAATAGCTCTACTATATAATTTGGAGAAAAGAAATAAACCACCATGAGTCAAGTACACATGTTCTTAACTAACAACATAATTAATGCTTAATGGGGTAGGGTAGGGGAACGGCTGGACCAAAACAAAAAACAAGCCCCCCCCCAAAAAAAAAAACAAAAAACTTATTAACACTGAAATACTTTCTGAAGGCTTAAAGGGAGCTGTCAGGTCTTGGGCTGACTCTTGGAATGGATAATCTGTAAGAAGTCAATGGATTGTTCAATTCTTTAGCTCGTTTTACCTCTATAGATTCAGTCCCTAATTCATTTGAAGATGACACCAGAGAGGCAAAGAAGGCCATTTTGACTTCATTTTTATGGATCCAATGAAAATTGGATCCAGAGACAAGACCTTTCAACTGACCCTCCAGAGTGCCCCTGCCTGCAGGCACACTCACCCCTACCCTCCAGCACCCACTCCCACCCCTAAGTTTCCAGGCATGCTGTATCTAAAACAAACACTATTTTCAACCACTGAAAAATGGATGCTTTTGTTAATTCTATTTAGAGACCAAGCAAGATGCCAGCAAAATGTCCCATTTTTACATCATCCCTCACCAGACCTGACAGTTGGAAACGTTTAGTTCTGCTCTGCTTCCATTGTGTTTCTGAAGTCATTTGAATGATTTAAATCAGAGATAAGTATTTGCAAATGAGCTGAAGGGGGGGAAAAATGTGTCTGAAAATTCCAAACTGCCTTGTTAAGAATGCACTCGGTTCTACTTTAATTCATGGGGATTTGGTTAATACTTATAAAATACAGTGGGAGCTCTCTGCTGATGGTAATGTTTCACAGTAAAACTTTTAAAGATTCTGTTTCCAAATCAAGTATTAAAAACAATTCCATTAAAAAAAATGGAAGAGAAGATTGCATACAAGGAGGGTTCTTTATTCACTTTTCCATAAATCCACAAACTAATATTAAAACCGCCATGCTATTAATAGTATCCCATTTTATTGAGCATCTAGATGTGCCAGCACTCACCTGTTCACTAATCATTGAAGCATGAGCACACAGAATTCCTAAGACAGTCTCAAAAAGTAAGTATGATTAGCTTCACTTTCAGACGAAAATACTGAAGATCGCAGATATCAAGGAATTTGCCCAAAGTGAGAAGGTGACACCGGAGTCAACCTAAAGCTTAAGGACATGTGACCCAAAAGTAACAGGTTTCTTTCTAATGCTTGACTGTGTTTAAGATTCCATACTTGAGGGATGGAAGTGCTGAACCACTATATTGTACACCAGAAACTAATATTACATTGTATGAAAACTAACTGGAATTTAAATTAAGACTCCAAAAAAAAAGGATTCCACATTTGTACATGACCAATGAACCGCAGCTGGTATTTGGTATTTCTGGGACACTCCTTCTGCATGTCCCCAGGAATTCAACTGGGACAGCCCATCCTAATGAATTCATAATTAAGATGGAGAGGAAAGACCTGGAGAAAGTCAAGAGAAGACGTGCCTGAGATGTTGTGTCTTTGATCTTCCCGCCCTATTTTGTTCCTGCTTTTCCAACAAATCACTCATTCCCTGCAGGCAATCCTTGCAAACGCCAACCCAATAAAGCAATTCATTCTGTAATGAAAACTGTCCACGAGCTTCAAAAGAGGAATGCATTCATCTCTACAAATCCTTAACATCCCATTGTGGGAAGCTGTAAAAGAACAGACCTTCACTTTTGCTCCTTGGACCTGGTGCCTGGAAGCATGCCTGCCCACTCTCTGCTTCCACCCCTGATCATTAAAATTTTCTTTAGCAGCCCACACATCACGCTTCCTACCCGGAGACCCTCTCTTCTTTGCATGCAGCTATATAAAAACCAAAACTCACCACTGCATGGGCTCAGAAACGAATGTTTCAATACATAATTCTATCATTTGCTAAAGGCTGAACCTGTATCATAACAGATGTAAGGAGAAGGCCTCAGAATTGAGGAAGAAATAAACATAAGGGTTGATAGGGGGATGGGAAACCAAGTCTGGTGATTTTGCCTCTGAAGGCCTGACATGAAACCTAACAGAATTCACCTGACCCCTTTTCTCATGCCACTAGAGGGCACTAGTCATGGAGAGCTAAGCTGGGCTTTATAGGAAGCTCTGGTTCATTACCCAGGAGTGATGATGGGCAGCTAGAGCAAATTTCACCTGGGTATGGTCCTTAAGGCAGGTGGGTAGAACGGAAACTCCATGCTTTTGATCCAGAAGTGACTCAGTTCCAATCCTGATTCTGCTACGTTCTGTTCCCTTTAACCACTTGAGTCCATTTCTCACCAGAAAAACAGGGTTGATGTGTATTGAGTGTTGGGAGGACGGATCGGGACAACCCATCTAAAGGTGCTAGCACGTATCCAGTGTAGAGTAGACGTTAGAAATGCCGATTTTCCACAGAAAACTGAAAATGGCTCCTGTCTTCTGCACTGGCCTGGTTGAAATAGAGAAATGAGGACATGAGAAGCATTAAAATGTTGTGGTTAGGACCATGAATTCTGGATTCCAATCCCAGTGAGCAAATTACTTAACCTCTCTCTGCCTCATTTTTCCTTATCTGTAAAATGTGTTATCATCCTAGTAACCGGTTCATACGCTTGTGAGGTTTCCATGAGCACTGAGAACACTGCCTGGCCCACGGTGAGCATTCTGTAAGTGTTGGCTATTTATGATTATTATAGTTATTAATATCATTTGCACCAGACCAAGTAGACATGCACATCCAATGCAAACCATGCCCAATGAAGCATGTTTGAAAGGCGCAGAGATGTTTTGCCCATAGAAGAGGCCCCTCAGGGGGAGTCTGAAACCTGTCTTCCCTTTTATTAAAAAGCTATCAAGCATAAGAAGGTTTTGATTCATTGTGTTAGGTCCTCAGGGATCAATCAGCCCCCATGGATCAAAGCAGCGGGGGATTTGTTTTGGCTCGATTTTAAGAAAAAATAAAAATAAAAAGGAAACTGGCCAAGCGCCTTAGACATGAACCAAGATGCTCCTGAAGGGAGGGGGTCTCTGTTCCAGGGAAGTTCAAGCAGCACTTGAACACAACTTTGGCACAAACGGCCCCTACAAACATTGACTGAGTGATGGGAACGGCCAATCTTGATCAACCCCAAGGCAGAAGTTCACGGTGATAGGAAATAACCGAGCCATGTCCACAGACCCTCCATAAGTATATAGCTTTGGTGCCGGGGATACTGAAAAAAAATGCCCGAGGCCATCAGATTTGGTCCCCGTTTTCTGCTGGGTCAGAACTTACTGCTCTGTGTTTACCCATACCGTCCACCCCTTACAGTCAGAGCTGGCTCGGGAGCTTGCTCACCTCTCAGTCTGAGATGATCTTTCAAGAAAACAGCAAGAAACACTATTCATTTGAGATGAGAACCTGGCCTTTGGTGCACTGTTCCATTTTAATTCATGGCTTATTGGCAATCACTCGTCTCCTGCTGGAAATTAATTAAGGCTTGTGTTCAGCAGGAGCTGGTAGTTGCTTTGAATCCTAGACTCTACTGTCGAAACTGAAATGACAAAAACATGTCTCCGATTTGGGGCTGGATGAGGCACATTTGAAGAGCCCCCTGTCGTTCTCCGCTATTCTGTTCTCAACAATGTGCTATAAATGTTCTCAGCAACAATGCACAGGGTGGATTTCAGCCACCTGGAAGTTCCTGCTGATTTTGCCAGGAAAAAAAAAAAAAAAGTCTACCTAGGACTGGACATAAAAGACCAATTTGAAGGAAAAAAAAATTAGTATTTTCACTGGAGATTTAAAAATTACCCTCTTCATAATGTGCTTTTCTGGTCTTTTTATAAAAGAAGCAATGCACCATGAATAAGAAGGATAGTAAAAGTTAATGATTTGTCACCCACGAATATTTCTCTTGTTTCTCTCCCAACCTCTTTTTAAAATCTTTACCCACCTTTGTGGCATTCTTCTAGCTTCCATAGGCTCAGGAGGGAAAGTACAGCTCTTCCATTAGTGTTGAGAACTAGCAGCTCCCCTTGCCAGGGCAAATGGGGCCCAGAGACAAAACAACTGAGGAGATAAAATCATGACCTTGACTCTGAAACCCCAGATCTATATAAAGAGTAATGTGACAAAGAGGGAACAGGACATCTCTCAGCCTAGATGCTCTTCTTATGCTTTCAGGAGCTGCACATAGGAGCAGATCTTCTATTTCAGGGACGCACATAGGATATTAAGATGGAGTCAGTCCTGCCTTTCCAAGAAAAGGCTATTCCTCATCTCTATTTCTTCTCCTTGTAGAGACCACCAACCCTGTCCAAGGGCAGCAAGCTCTGGAATAGATTCCCTACCTCACAACACAGCAGTGCAACCAAGGTGATTTTTTTTAGAATTCTATTTGTCTGTTTATATTTTAATCTCATTACACCATGACTGTCTTTCACCACTCTCAAGTCTCCATGCCAATGTTCAGATGCTATATTAATGACACAGTAGGATATCTGGTAAATCAAACTGTCCTTCAGGGGAAAAAAAAATAATACCTCAGTTAATTTAATTGAAAAAGAAGACAGAAATCATTGGTCTTCTGACACAGTTTGTATATGGATAAAGAGACATGTTCAAAAATACATTTAGGGGCGCCTGGGTGGCTCAGTCGTTAAGTGACTGCCTTGAGCACAGGTCATGATCCCAGCATCCTGGAATCAAGCCCCATATTGGGCTCCTTGCTCAGTGGGGAGGCTGCTTCTCCCTCTCCAGCTTCCCCGTGCTTGTGTTCTTTCTCTTTCTCTCTCGCTATCTCTATCATAAATAAATAAAATCTTTTTTTAAAAGTATGAAATTATTCAAAATAAACAAATAAATTTAAAAAGTTAAAATTGAAAGCGGCGTTAGGGCCTACAACACACAACTTCCATCAGCAGCAGTGATGAGAATGCTCTTCAAACAAAGGGAGAAAAAGCTAGATTGTTGCACTGGGAACAAACAATGAGAAGATGCAAGGCATTGCTATTGAGTTGCTAATTGCAAGCCAAATTTTTAAATACCTAAAGCAGGACACTGGCTATAGACCTTAGATAAAATACAATTAAAATGTTGATTCTGACCCCACTGAGTCTACTTAAACATCTGGACTCAGAGCTGACTTAAAGTGGCCACGTATCTGAGTCATGATATCAAGTTGCCAAGGTCTTGAATAATCGTCAGGACGTTTGCAGATGCTATCACGAAAGAGGAGTAGCTCCCCAAATTAAAGAGTTGGCAGGGGTTCCCTGGAAAGAAATTAGTTTAAGAGCCTACATTCCTTTCCTGACAAGTTACCCAGTTGTGCATTGAACATCTATAGTAGCTAAAGCACAGGTAAAAGGGAACAGAGAATACAAAGAGGAGAGCGAACTCTGGTATTAACAGCAAGTGCACAAGAGAAAAGAAGAAAAAATCCACAGAGAATAAAAACACATCTGAAAACACTGGGTGCTTCCACGTGCTGAATTCTTACCGGGTCCTAGGCACTGTTCAAGGTACATCACACGTTACGGACACTTTTAATCTTCCCAGCATGCTTAGTAGCTAGTTGCTAATATTCACTTCAGTTTTATGTATGAGAGAGCTGGGGCAAAAGGGTTATAAGTGATTTAGCCAAGGTCATATAGCCAGCCAATGGCGGCGCCAGAACTTGAATCTGGGTAATCCGATGACAATGCCACAGCCTTGACCTCCAAATTCCAACTCCTGGAGATGACATAAATACTGCTAATGTTCTGGAGTAGTGCCATGCAATCTCAAAGCACAGCTCCAATTATGTCTTTAGAATAAGTCATTCAAAACCAATGTACTGGGTTAAAGGGTATGCCCATTCTCAATTTCGGTAATACCTGATACCTAGACTTTGAGTAGACTCGATGGGCAGGGAAGGTACAGGAGGATATTCCAGATGGTGGAAACAGCATGAGCAGCAGGATGGATGGGCTCATGATGCAGCAGCAGCAGGAGCTCCATTTGTCTGGTGTGTGGAGGACAGGAAGGAATGCATGATGGCAGGTCTTGGTAGAGCCGTGGCTGCTCTCTTAACCATCATTCTGAACGGGGTTTTTTTGTTTTTGTTTTTGTTTTTTCTCAAAGGATTTGATTCCCTTTGAATCCATGCAATCACATCCAATGGCACTTGGATTTGTTATTTGACAGAAAGAAAAAAGTATCATGGATCTTTGGTATTTCCTATTCTTAATGAATTATTCCGAAACTTTTTTACAATGGACAGCAAATGACTTCACTATTAAATTGTGAGTTACCAAACAAAACTCTTTGAAAGGGGCCTGCTTTCTTTGAACTGCAGGAGAGCTTTGCTAACAATAATGCTACCCTTTGAATGGAAGATGATACCACTGAACATGCCATTAGTGGGACAGACGTTGCCTTAGGTTACATTCTTTGAAGGAGTGTTGAATGTCCAGGAAGCAGTTAGGGTTTCTCCCACTCCTTTGACTGTTTCCTATGATTTCAGGCAGGAATCTAACAAGCAGAAACAAGCAAGGAAGGCTCTTCTGAATACGGTGTTAGGGCACTGACTCCGACCCCCAGTTCTGACCCAGAGAGAGAAGTACCTGGGGGTCACAGTATCAGGATCTGGAGCATCTCTTGAAAGGCTCGGATCAAGGGCCTTGTGGTGGATGGGCTGATTCATTTAGCTGAAGTCCTTACCTCTACTTGCAGATAAGCTGAGGGCAGATCTCCACCTGGGAAGCAAAGTGTAAAAACCTGTCCTTTTATCCCAAGTTGAGAAATGTGATTTGCTTCAGCCAAAGGATGTTAGGAGGCATGACATAGTAGAGCACCGAAAAACCACTTGGTGTTCTGCCTCTGTCTCCCCCATGAAAATATTCTCCAGCTAGACTGCTAGAAAATGAGATGTGGAGCAGAACTGAGTCTTTCCACTCTTCCTAGCCAAAGCCCTCCTCAATCAGCCAACACACTGCTAAGCACCAGTTCTGTGAGCAAGCTCCTCCAGGACCAGCAGAGTCATCAAGGTGAACTCCAACTTTCCAAAAGTGGGAACAACAAATGCCTACATGTGCATTTGTATGCCCAAGATATTTTGTGGTGGTACACATCAACCACAAGAAATAACCCATGCATAAGGTGACCTTAAAGCAGAGCCCTGGGGGAGAAGCATCCAAATAAAGCAAGGGAAATCCTTGAGTCTTGGGAATAAGTTAAGGGAGAGAGAAGTGGGTGGATTTTATATGGATACGGGATATAAAATTGACAGGACACTGTGACAGATTAGAGAGACAAGGGTCTAAGAGGTACCCAAGGATGACCCCTAGGTGTCCAGTTTGGGCAACTAAGTAGATAGTTATGGAATTCATCAAAAAGGAAGGATGGAGGAGGGGCAGGTGTGGGGTATAAGAAAACTGAGAGTTCACCTGTAGATGAGAAATTAGAGTGTGTGAGAGACATGTAAAATACAATGTCAAAGAGCCTCAAGATCAAAGGTGGCACATGGAAGAAATGGTCAGAGGAGTTTGGGAGTGGACAACAGGTATATTTCCATCTGTGAGATTGAACAGCATGACCTTGAGCAAGAAGGCTGACTGAGAACGGAAGAGGACCTGAGCCTAAAAGCAGTGTGAGTGTGCATGTGTGTGATGTTTATCTATACACGGAGGTACAGGGTAACATGTAGGTTCAATTGCGACTCCATCTGAAACAAAACAAAAAAAAACCTCAAAAACACTGTAATGGGGTGCGTTGACCCCTAAGCCTCTAACTCAGAGAAATGGCAGGATAGTCTAGAAAAGGAGACTCGTCGAAGAAGAAGAGAGTCCCTCAGAAACAACGGCGAGACACTCCTGGAAGGAAAGAGACCCAGAGAGCAGCAGCTGTGGGATAAAGCACTGGATAAACAGTGGCTACAAGAGTCAGACTTTGCCTGAAGAGAAGCATAGGAAGTTTTACCGTCTCTCTCTTGCTACTTTTTTGATTTAAAAAAAAAAATGAATAAGTATAGTCCCCCCCCTTTCACTCTCTAATTCAATGAAATATATTTATAATTAGAGTGGTACTTTAGATATCTTTTCTATTAGCGTAACATATGCCCCATGCATCTGCTTGGTTGTTTTGGGGACCCCACCGCCTTCAAATCCCCAGGTGTTACATATACCATCAGAGTTTGGACACAAGAAAGGCTGAATGAAGAGTAAAATTAAAGGACAGATAGTTTTTACCACAATGCTTTATGTGTCTGAGCAATCAGTAAATAACACATGCCAACAAAAACCAAAAGCAAAACAAGGTTCCAATATCCAAACGAATAAAGAATCATCATTTTAAATTGGCTCATTTCATGATGAGCCCCCCCCAAAAAAGAGTCCAGATTCCATACTTCTAAACAGAACTGCTTTGTTCAGTCAATTAAAAAAGCCTTTTTCAGTACATTTATTCTAAAGTATATCAGTTGAAAAAAAACTATTAGAAATAGAGCCAAGGTAATAGTTCTTAAAATAATGAATGGTTTGAGACACAGGAATACAAAACATATTGGATTTTTTTTTCCTCCTCACCTGTGAGTGGAAAGGGCTCTTGTAATGAGAATGTAAACTCTAGCAATGACTCCCCTAGGTTTTGAGTTTTACAATCTTGATTCAAATTCTTACTTCATCTTATTAGAAAGAACAGGCATTTGGTAGTGCCGTAATTCAAAACGGCAAGGGAAGAGCCTATGAGTCTGCAAATCATGCAGGGCAGCTCTTGGTAACAGACCGAAGAGAGAGTGCTTAAGCCAGTAAGACAGCAAATGAATGTGGAAGCTTAGGATAGAAGGTGACCCCCCGGGGGTGCCACTCAGGATGCCCTGAAATTAATAGCTCTTGACCAACCAGACTGACATTAATGCAGCGGAGACACATCTTGCTCTGACTTCTAACAGCAGTGTCTATACCTCACCTTTTAACTCCCTTCGCAATGGTCGTGAGCTAACCATAGGGGCATCCTCAGGATCCCAAGAAAGCTTTCATTCGCCAGTCAATGGCATCCATCCTCAACCGTCCCTCGGTGGTTCTAATTATTATTATTTGGCATTAAATTGCTCCACCCCATATTCTCCCACTCCCCTTCAGAATTTTTATCAACAAACAACTGAAGAGAACGTGTCATTTAGTGACTTTTTCCCATACTACTGTGGTATTGACTGTTACAGTCATCAGTGTACTCAATCCATCTCTGAAGAGTGAGCATCAGTACCCACTAATATGACCAATCACCTTCTCTGAGGTTAAGTGTATCTTTCTTGCAGAAAAAGGAAAAGGCTAATAGTCTTCAGTATAGGAAAAAAACCCAGGGACATCTAATTCTTGATTTTATATATACATTTATACTATACATTTACCTATACATAAGATATATAAGTATATATTTATATAACATGTTAATAATATTAATGATATATTAATGATACATTAATAATGACATACTATAATATATTATATAATAATTCATAAATAATATAAATCTGATCTAATATGTTGATTATATAATTAATATGTTTTTATTTTTAAATTAATTAATATATTATAAATAATGTTTATATTGTATTGTCATATATTATATTAATATTATATTAATCATATATAGATATATGAACTCACTGTTACCCAAGTCCTTTCAAAACAAGGGAAAAAATGATGCACTAATATAGCAGAAGCTGTATCTGGGTAGAAATCATTTTATATCAACAAAATACACTTTTAAACTCTCATTTTCCATATAAATGGCTACTCAAGCATATGATTGCTTCATTCTATATGAATAATGTCTGGATGAAGCTACAGCAAGTGCAAAGCAATTGTGCACCTTTCTAACCTTCTTCAATCCCTCCCCTACGATTTATGAAGAATCCTCAATAGCTCCAGAGTTCTTCTGCCCATGCCATAATTTGCTGGTGAGAGAACAGGATCAATAAAGGCTGGGAATGCCTTGGCTGACTTGACATAACACTCAGAGGAAGAAACACAAAACAAGGAGTCATAATTCAAAAGAAAATGACTATGCACATGGTCCCTCCCTTTGTTTGTTTCCCTCAAATCTTTTTTCCTCATAGCCTCAAGACAATCATTCACAAGTTCATGAGAAATGGGACAGAAAGGAGGTTTACTAGGCCAATAACCTTGTGTTATCACCTCAGCTGGACGAGATGTAGAGAGCTCCCTGTTCTTGGGGAGCACATACCTGTTCCAATTTTCTACTGTCATGATTATATGAAGATTTAAGAGGGCAGGACACTATAGGGAAATGAGCACAATGACAATCCATACGATCCCCTAAATAACACTGATGGGATATGCGAAATGACTCCAGATAATTTTGCAGGCTAGATCGATACGCTCTAAACACACAGACACACACATGCATGCGCACGCGCACGCGCACACACACACACACGTGTGCACACACACATCATTTAAGATATAACACTGCACTAAATAAACATGTAACTTGCTCATATCAAGATACAGCCAGGCTTAACTGATGTAATTAAATTAACATATTCAGTGGCTAGTTACTGACAGAATACTACGTATTCCATCGTATTTGGTTTTTAAATGTAGTATTGTTCTGACAGCCAGTCTTCCTATAAAAATAATCATGTGTAACTATCCTAGCACATATTTCAATTCCCTGTATTATTTGGTTGGGGCAAATTCATTCAGTAAACTTAATCAAAACCAGTTCAGTAAACTCTCTCAGATTAAAAAAAAGGTAAAATTTATTCATTGTCTTATTAGGTTGAACATATTAAACCAAACACAAAGACATTCCTCCTGGTTCTGTGTGAATGTGTGTAAAATCTAATCCTCAGAATATTTAACCTAAAAACCTATCTAGAAAAATTAATTGAGAATTTTGTGTGTATATTGACTAATGGCCAAATGATAGTTAATGTCTTCACATCAAAACATAATTGAAAAAAATCAGCAAATTTGAAAATTATCAGTAAATTTTTTGGTTACAGATCAATCCAGAAGATAGATTCTTTTGTTTTTCTTTCTTTCTTCCTTTGAATTCTTTCTGGGAAGCCACGATAGATTTGACGCATAATATATTCTAGGAATTCTTTTTTTTTTTTGGCAGGATATAAACACGGCTAAAATAAGATCTTTGCCCTGGAAATTCTCATAATTATCACAAAACATGCAGATAACCTCATACTTATAATACAATGTATAAAATACAAAAAAAAAAAGAGTAAATATTGAGGTAAAGCCTTAACAAAAAAAAATTTCCTTCTATCATGTTTTAATATCACTTTGTTACAACTATAATACATACTATATATCATACACATGTGTATCTTCTAAATCATTATAATAAAATAAACACCCATTTGCCCAACTCTCCAGCTGAAAACACAGAAGATTACTAACACCAGTGCATGACCTATATATCCCTCCCATATCACATCTTTCTCTCTATACAGCTACCAGAATAAAACACTTCCTTAAAATTCTGGGTTTACTGCAGGCCTGTATAGTTTTATCAAATAGACATATACCCATAAATAGCATTTTAAATTGTCTTTGGTTTGAACTTTATAAAAAGTGTATCATCGGGACGCCTGGGTGGCTCAGTTGGTTAAGCAGCTGCCTTCGCCTCAGGTCATGATCTCAGCGTCCTGGGATCGAGTCCCACATCGGGCTCCTTGCTTGGCAGGAAGCCTGCTTCTCTCTCTGCCTCTGCCTGCCACTCTGTCTGCCTGTGCTCGCTCTCTCGCTGTCTCTCTCTCTGACAAATAAATAAATAAAATCTTTTAAAAAAAAAAAGTGTATCATCGAGTCTGCAGTCTTTTGGAGTTTTCTTTCTTCTTTCAAGTTTGTATTTCAAGCTTGTAAGATTTCCAGATATTATTGCAGATAGCAGATCATTCATTTTCATTGTAGTATAGTATTCCAGTATAAGAATATGCCACAATTTTTCTCTAATTGATGGTCGTTTAGAATGTTCCTCCAACTTTTTTTTTTGCTGTTATGAACATGCTATTGTCCATTTTCTTATAGAGTTATCTTGGGGCCCCTATACTAAACTTTGGGTAGAGTATATCCCTAACAGTGATTTTTCTGGATTGCAGGGAATGTAATATTCAATTTCACAAAATAGTATGAAATTGTTTTCAGAATTGTAGTACCAATTTCATCGTCCAACCAGGAGACAACAAGCCCTCTTCATAATGTGCCTCATTCTCAACCCTTGATTTCATCTTTTATTTTTTCTGTTTAATTTTTTAAAGATTTTATCTACGTATCTGACAGAGAGAGACACAGCGAGAGAAGGAACACAAACAGGGGGAGGGGGAGAGGGAGAAGCAGGCTTCCTGCTGAGCAGGGAGCCTAACCTGGGACTCAATCCCAGGACTCTGGAACCATGTCCTGAGCTGAAGGCAGACACCCACCCAACTGAGCCACCCAGGCACCCTAATTTTGTCCAACTTTTTTTTTTAAGATTTTACTTATTTATTTGACAGAGAGATCACAAGTAGGCAGAGAGGCAGGCAGAGGGGGAGGGGGAAGCAGGCTCCCTGCTGAGCAGAGAGCCTGATGTGGGGCTCGGATCCCAGGACCCTGGGATCATGACCTGAGCCGAAGGCAGAGGCTTTAACCCACTGAGCCACCCAGGTGGCCCTTGTCCAACTTTTAAATGTCCACCAATCTATTGAACATAGAACATTTCACTGTGATATTAATTTGCGTTTTCCTGATTAATGATGAAGAACAGAATGTATATCAATCAGATGAGGAATAAAGAGTGGTAAAAACAATCTGTTGTGGTGTGGCAGGAAGGCAAATGTCACCTTTGGCAAACTGGGATCCCTTTTCATTGCTTTGCACTGTGATAGGCACATAAAAAAAATCTTTTCTAAATATATGATTTAGGTCATCCTCTAAGGAAGCTTGCAATTTCACAAGGAAAATGACTTTTTGCATGAAAAAAGTTTGGAATGAAACACGTTCTTATTGTCTCAGGCACATAGCAGGTGCTCTATAAATTTTTTCTATAATGAAAAATTGTGCAAGATATCCTAAGATAAGCAATTCAAATAGGATATCCTCTAGCTGTCTCATGCCCTAAAATAGAAATAATCTTTTCTACACCAAGCCTACACTCCCTCTAGCCTCTTCCTTCTCTGCAGTGGCATCTGTGCCCACCCACATTTTAGAATGAAAAACTAAGTCATCCTTGACTCTGCTGTCCCTTCTATGCCTTCATTCATGAACAACAGCTTCCTGTCAACTTTACCTATTGAATGTTTCTACAGCTCAGTGATTCTCAAAGTGTGTTCCACAGATCACTGGGTTTCTCTAAGACCCTTTCAGATACTGTCTGGGGTTAGTCTACTTTTCACTATGTTGACATTTGTACTTTGTACAAAAGTAATGGCAGATAAAACTGCTGAGAGCTTCACATGAATCAAGACAATGGCACCAGAGTTCTAGTGTTCCAGAAGTCAGTCCTTGGATTTTTCATTCCCACACACTGACTGTTACAAAAAATACACTTAAGAATGTTCTTCTTGAACCTATAAAAATTATCAATTTTATTGAGTCTTAACTCTTTTTTTAATACCTTATTTTTTATTTGAGAGAAAGAGAGAGCACAGAGGGAGAGAGAGCAGGAGAAGCAGACTCCCCGCTGAGCAGGAAGCCCAACATGGGGCTCGATCCCAGGACCTGAGCCGAAGGCAAGATGCTTTTCTGACTAAGCTGTCCAGGTGCCCCTTAAATCTTAACTCTTAACAGCATGCTTTTTAATATCCTATATAGCAAATTAAAAAGGAGGCAGAAATATTACTTGTGCAGTATACTGAAGCACTTACTGTTTGAGTTTTGAACTAAAGGAGTCATTCTTCCCATGTAACGTGAGTTTGACTTAAAAGAATGAATGACAGGCAAACTAGGGTTTTTCAGAGTTGGGTACACGGCAGATATTTTCTTCAAAATGACTGAAATGAGTCTGTCACTTCAAAATAAATAACTGACAGTATTTGTTGCCAATGATAACATTCAAGCTTCCATGGAAAAATGCAGGTTTTTGAAAACCTGTATCCACGACCATGAGCTTGACAGCTCATCAGTACTGACAGACTTTTCTGATAAGTGGTAAATGAATGTGACCACATATGAAATCAATTCATGCTAATAAGACCAAATAATATGTCTTTGAAACTACAGTATCAAGGAAAAGATGACACTTTATCGTCAAAAATACTTCCTTACTGTGGCTATTGGTCCATCCACCACTAAGTCCATTCACCCACTTCACCATCAAATATTTATTGAGCATCTACTCTGTACTGGGTTCTGGGATAGAGTAGTGATAACAACTTAGACAAAAATCCCAGACCCTGTCTGAAAAGGTCTGCATGTATTAACTAACTTCAAACCCATAACAAAGTTATGAGAAAATATTCGTAATCTCATTTTCCAGTTGAGAAAATTGAGTCATAGGGAGGTTGAGTGACTTGATAAACCACAAGCTCAGAAGTAATGGAAACAAGCACTTTTTAAGTCCATTCATCATAGTAGTGTTATGCAAGAGGACAACACGATACAGTTGAATGTCACCAGATATGGGGTTTGTTTTTTTTTTAAGATTTTATTTATTTGACAGACAGAGATCACAAGTAGGCAGAGAGGCAGGCAGAGAGAGAGGAGGAAGCAGGCTCCCCGCTGAGCAGAGAACCCGATGTGGAGCTCGATCCCAGGACCCCGGGACCATGACCTGAGGCGAAGGCAGAGGCTTTAACCTACTGAGCCACCCAGGCGCCACACCAGATATGTTTTAAACTACCCCCTAATTCTATAATAATAATATTATCTGACACTCAGAGCAACCTAAGTGCCTGGTACCCTTCAAAGAACTGTGTGGGAATTAATCCTCATACTAATCCCATAAAGTAAGAATAGACTGTGTGCCCCTTTTACAGATGAGGAAACTGAGGTCCACATATTTTATTTAATTTATCAGTGTTAAGTATCTAAGAAGAGGATGGGAATCAGACTCAGGCCTTCTGCTCCTTGAGATCCTTTTCTTAACATACGAGGCTATACTTCTTCATAAAGCACACTGCACTTGAGTTCTCATTCTCAAAGTTAACAAATGAATTACTATACTAAAATCTTAATTTTAGAGCTTGATGTGAAATAGAAAGAAAGCAACCTTGTAGGCGATCGAAACCTTTTTGGTTCATTCATCCAATCCTCATTTATCCCTAGGGATTTGAGGGCTATCTTTAAAAATGCTGATTAGAAAGCCCAAACATCTGTCTAGACTATCTTTTTGTTCCTTTTTCCAGTCGATTTCTGTTGTTCCAGAACTTCAGCATCTTTAGAATCACCACAGAGGGTTGTACACATGAAAATCACATCACAGTGTGGAAACCTGGAGGTGTCTGAAAGCATTTTCAGGGGTAATTCTGGCTCTGTGGCATTTTTTTTCTTTAGGTACAGACTGTACAACCTTTTCTTTAATATCACAAAACCAGGGCAACATTTTTCTTATAAGCATCCAGAGACCACAGATACACCCTCTAATATGTACTGAAAAACATTCCTTTAAAAAAAAAAAAAAAGATTTATTTATTTATTTATTTGACAGACAGAGATCACAAGTAGGCAGAGAGGGAGGCAGAGAGAGGGGGAGAGGAGGACAAGCAGGCTCCCCGCTGATCAGAGAGCCCGATGCGGGACTCAATCCCAGGACTCTGGGATCATGACCTGAGCCGAAGGCAGCGGCTTAACCCACTGAGCCACCCAGGTTCCCTGAAAAACATTCCTAAAGCTATCTGGAGTGAGAGCAGGGAGAAGCAGAAGAATTCATCTAGGAGTCAAAATTAGTCAATATATACATTTCATCAATCTTAATGCTGTTTTCATGAGCACCACCATGTCACTCCAGATGCTTCGATTTTCCCATCTCTACAATGGGGATAAAAACAGCACCTACCTTGTGGTCAACTTACAAAGACTAAATAAGCCTAACTTAGCAAGAGCTTAGGATATTGTCCAGCATATGGTGAACCCTACACTTTGTTAATTAAAATAAAACGGAAGTGTGTCACTGAGTTACATCATGGAGCACACAGAGACAGATGTACATCTCCAAATGCCGAAGAGAAAATCAGAGATGGGCTTTGATAGGTCCTCTCGGTCCGTAGTGTCTCTAAAATCCCATTATTCCTAAGGAATCAGTTGAGGGGCACAAGTGGCTCCTGGGCTTCTATGAATAGCTTCACAGTGGAGAAGAACAGAAACAGAGGGGAAAGCTTTTCTTGAACCAAGAGCTCAATGTCAGTGACCACACTGCTTTTGTTCTGTTTTCCTTCCCACGGGCAAGAAGAAGACACACAGGTGGGCAAACAGCAGCGGGGCTGGGAAGGTGGCAAGACAGCCTGTGTGGTGCCAGTCAGAAGGTCTAGGGACACCTGGGTGGCTCAGTTGGTTAAGCGGCTGCCTTCGGCTCAGGTCATGATCCCAGCGTCCTGGGATCGAGTCCCACATCCGGCTCCTTGCTCGGCAGGGAGCCTGCTTCTCCCTCTGCCTCTGCCTGCCACTCTGTCTGCCTGTGCTCGCTCGCTCTCTCTCCCTCTCTCTCTGACAAATAAATAAATTTAAAAAAAAAAAAAAAAAGAAGAAGGTCTAGATAATGACACCACAGACAGCAGGTCCTGGGAAGGAGCTGGATTTATTTCTCTTGGGCTTGGAATGCGCTTTGTTCTTTCTCCTTCGCCTCTTACGGTGCTAAACATAAATGTTGTATTTTCAGGATTAATTTTTAAGCCCATTAAAAATGACACAGAAGCTTCTATTCAGTTTTTGGTTGGGCCGAGCATTCTTTTTTTTTTTCCTTCCAAATAAATGGTTACTGAGGGTCCACTCAAAACCAAGACACCATCATGATTGGCATCCTGAAAAAAATTGATGAACAAAATCCCAAGGTATTATAAGGTGCTTTATAGTCCTTCTAATCTGTGTAATCTCATCCATGGTTCTAGTTTAATTTATAGCCTTCTAAATTGAGATACAGTATTATATTAGAAAAATGTATGATGGGTACGTCTGGATGGCTCAGTCAGTTAAGCATCTGACTTCGGCTCAGCTCATGATCCCAGGATGTTGGGATCGAAACCCACATCGGTCTCTCTGATCAGTGGAAGCCTGCTTCTCCCTCTGTCTGCAGCTTCCCCCGCTTGTGCTCTCTCTCTTTTCCTCTCTCTCTCTCTCTCTCTCTGACAAATAAATAAAATCTTCTAAAAAATAAGTAGAATGTAAGATAGATAACTGCCTTAGTTAAGTACCTCCAATTTAAGGGCCTATGTTTTCCAGATGATGGGCTCCATGCAAAGTCAGGGGCAAGAGACTGAGAACTCGTTGAGGGGAAGCCGCTGGTATGTAAGAGAAGATCAAAGCAATACAATTTGTAGATGGATATTGTAATAGATGCTATAGGTTCCCTGCCACATTCCCTTGGCATTGACCAAGGTAGGCACAAGCCTACAGGGTAGGCACAAGCCTATAGCTACAAGTGCAAAAACACTTGTTTCTCTTTGATCAAGGGCTTTCTCTGGCTGCCATCGCATCCCAGAGGTGCTGGGGTTAATGCCCTATCCCTTGGGGAGAAGCCCTCCATCGATGACTGATGGGAAGGGTGAATAAATATGCCAGTTGACTTGTTCCTTAGTTGGAATTATTCTGAAGTGCAAGATCTACAGCGTCTCCCAGAGAACCCAGAGGCAAAGCTGTCCTAGGAGTCGTTGGCTCGATGAAACATGGTAAGTGTTGTTGATTCTTCGTTCCCTGGATCTCTTCCCATTCCTTACAGGGGTTTTCTGGAACCACCTTCCAGAAAGCTACTTGCACAGAAACCCTTGTCTCAGGGTCTCCTCCTGGAGGAGCTCAAATCAAGACGGGGTAATCCAGGGTGCTCTGTCGAATTTTAGAGTCAATTTCCCTCTTTTAGGTCTGGACCTCTACAGCAAAATCAATTTCTATTTACCTACCAAATAAAAGGCAAGTCTCAATTTTTCATAAACTGTTATACAGCTGCCTTCTGACAGCTTTTAAGAAGCCTGGTGCACAATTTTAGGGTACACAGGAAAAATTAATTGGACACTAGGAAGCCAAGAAATCAATTAGAGTGAGTCAGGTTATAAATCTCTAGTTGCCTGCTGTTTTACATTACATGTTGAAATATCACAAAAGACAAATCAAATGATCTTTGAGAAATTATAACTGTTGGCATTCTCCTCTATTTGGCACTGGCACCCACTCATTCGTTACTTTTAAGCAGTTGGGAAACAATGTTAGAACACAGCAGAGCTAGTGGTTCAAAGTCAGGGGAGGCTGGAAAAGAAAACGAACGTGGGACAGGCGTGAGTCCTGTGCACTCAATGACGGAGCGCCTTGGGCCCTATTTAGGCTTTGTTTGTCTGGAGATCAAGCACAGTGATGCCTGTCTTTGTCTGTTGGCCTGATCAGCCTCATTTAGCCTCGTTGATCACTTCACCTTCCAGACCTTCCATTTAAGGTGTTGTATTTGGGAGCCAGCTGCCTGGATTCAAGACAGTTCTTCCTTTAGCCTGCTGTGAAATTTTGAGCAAATGACTTAATCTCTCTGTGACTCACTTTCCTCACCTGTAAAATCGACGTACTAACATATTCTACATCAGGGAGGGGCGCAGGGGTGGCTCACTTGGTGGAGCGTCTGACTCTTGATTTCGGCTCAGGTCATGATCTTGGGGTTTGTGAGATCAAGCCCCGTGTGGGGCTCTGAGCTCAGTGCAGACTCTGCTTGTCCCTCTCCCTCTGCCCACCCTCTTCTCTCTCTCTCTCCCTCTCTCTCTCTCTCTCTCACATAAATAAATAAATAAATAATCTTAAAAAGGGGGAAAAAAAGGAAGAAGAATCTACATTGGGGAGCTGCTATGTGGACTGATGAGTTACCCCCTTGCTACTTCCTTGGAGCTACACTGCAGACACACAACAGCCATACCCCCAGTGGGGCAGGGGGCCAGGAAGTTGGATAGAAATGTAGTTTCTCAGGCCTTGTGCCAGACTCACTGAACCAGAGCCTGCATTTTAACAAGATCCTTGGGGGACATGTGTGCCCATTAGAGACTGAGAAGCACTGACTTAACCCATGTCAAGTCCTTAGAGCAGACCTTAAAGGCTGGAAATGTCCAATCAATTTCAGCTATTATTATCTTAGCTATTACGTGGTCTCAGTGATCTGATGTCCCAGAAGTATATTCTTGAGGGGGTAAGTAGATAAGCAAGTGACTTATTAATACAGCATTCAAAGGAGAATTGGATAGTGGAGAGGTGGAAACCAAATGGGATAGGGAAGAGAAAAAAGACAACCAAGTTACAATCTCAGGCAAAGCCCTGGTCTCACCCTGATCCTGTAGGGAACTCCATAGCTTAAATGATGTTAGTGTCTCCAGCCTTGAGGCAAAGGACCTAGACATTCATTATCGTGCCCCAGTCGCTTACTGCCAGACTTCCCCAAGAGGAAATTCCTAGGCACTGCCGGCACCTTGGAAGGGTAACTAAGGATGGTCTTCTGAAGGAGGGAGCAGGAATTAGTTGTGAAGCTTGCAAAGTTGGGGGATGGGAACCCAGGACCAAGAAGCAGGGAACTAAGGCCATCTGGGGAAGTCACTGAAGTGTCCACTACAGTTGGGCACTACACAGATGGTCCCAGATGGGCATCTTTGACATCATACTTCATCGTACCACCACTCACTTACTCACACATTCAAAAAATTATGTCCCAAGCACTATGTGCCAGGCACGGTTGGTGACACAGTATTGATAAGATATAGGGCTTATGAAACCCAGTGGAAAAGAAACTGACAAGTGGTAAACATAGAACTCTATCAAAGATTTCCAGCTAGCGATAGTGCTATGATTATATAAAAAAGACCAATAGGAAGAATGGCTGCAGAGGGCAGAGACAGGAAGGTCAAGTTCGCAACTGGAGTTGATGCTTCAGTGTCCTGGTTAGATCCCCTGCATTGGGCTGGGGCCCCCATTCCACAGATGCTGCAGGTGTTTTCCAACAGTTCCCATCTGTAATCTCAGAAGCATTGCCCTTGGCTGAGGAGTACCACTTTGGCTGGAGGTGTCTGGAAGCTCATGCACCCACCCCTGGGAAGGGGAAGGTGCTGGTGACCAATGACCCACTGGCATCCTTTTGTTGCAACTCATCCTCCAGAACTTCCTATGGGACCAGGCTAAAGAAGACTTCTCCCACTCTACCTTGATTCACCTTCTATCCTTCTCCTATTCTGATTCCCTCACTCTCTTTCTCCTGAGAACATTCCCTCCATAAATCAGTTGCCCGAGAACCCCTATCTCTGGCTCTGCTTCTACAGAATCTGACATAAGATAGTAAATTTTCTCTCCAGAATTTTCTTTCCCTGCCACCATCCCAGGGCCAGAATTCCAGCTTTCTAGATAGGCAGCCACTTCCCATTTCCTTGTAGCTTCTGGGCCCTCCAGGTAAGGAAGCAGGGTAGCAAATGTCCCCTTTCCCGTTTGTGTTGGCCTCCTGATGGGAATACAAGAGTGAGGAAGGACAGACCTTAAACACAGATGTCAAGATCTGCTGAAAGTTCTTTATGCACCGCATGGGAGGGTCTCTTGTTGTCCAGCTGGTGCTAGCCTGAATCATGGAGAGACACATGGATGACAGTTATATCTTGAACAAAAAAGTCTTCTAGTTACTGTGTACTTAATGAGCTCCTACCAACGATGACCTCAAAATGCCCAAATCCACCACGTACCTTCCTTTTCTCAATAAAAACACCTAAAATCTTTCTTAACAGTGACATCAGTAGAAGCTACCAAAACCCTCACTGCTTAAGCTTCATGGGTTATAAATAGGTTTTTAACTGCCCACTGGTTTCTAAGGCCTTAATGAAGCAAAGATCACTGTCACACATAAATGCTATAAATTCCTTGAGCAATTACTAGTCTGTGTAGGTGACATCGAGGTGACAAACAAGCCAGGAGGGTCCATGTTGATTCTTTGTACATCCATCAGGCGGATGCTATGATTCTGTTAGCTTAATTATTACACCTTGTAGAGATGAATGCAAGGAACATGCTTGCCTTATCGGCAGCCTCCCAGGGGACTGGTACTGAGTAATTGCTTTCCATCCCTGTAGGAATCATCGACATGGAACCCAGGCACCATCTGGTTCTCTGTCCCTCCCCCTCGTGCCCAGCAAGCCTCCTAGGGACAGAATGAAGTGTTTGGGATGGCAGTTCTCAACAATACACTGATGACATCTTGTTTCCTTCTCTATTCTAATCACAAACTCTGTATTTTTAAACATTACTGACACTTGAAAAACTGCTAAATACATATATAAAAATGTATAAATTTGTTTTCATATATCAGATAAGATACACATAATATATAGCAGCAATTATGAAGAATTGTACAAATATAGGTATACATAAATGGAAATAAATATTATATATATAAGAATATTGAAGTGTGGGTTGCCTGGGTGGCTCAGTGGGTTAAAGCCTCTGCCTTCGGCTCAGGTCGTGATCCCAGGGTCCTGGGATCGAGCCTCACACCGGGCTCTCTGCTCAGCAGGGAGCCTGCTTCCTCCTCTCTCTGTCTGCTTCTCTGCCTACTTGTAATCTCTGTCTGTCAAATGAATAATAAAATCTTTTAAAAAAAAGAATACAGAAGTGTGATCCTTTAGGGTACACAGTAAAGAAATTCATACCTGAACATGTAAGAAATATTTAATAAACAGCACTATTAAAAATTGGCCGGTGATTTCTGAAGAAAGTATATACATTTGAGTCTCACCTATCAAAATCAAAATAAATTCTTGGATTAAAAAAGGTAACTATGAATGATAAAAATATTAACAATAAAAATATGAATAATAAAAAGTAATAATAATAATATGACATAAAAATAGGAATAATAAAAAGTATGGATCTGAGCATCTATCAGCTTTACAGATGACTTGAGTGAATTTTTTTTGTACATTAAAAAAAGGGAAGAAATATAGAAAACCTTAGTGGTTTTCAAAGGTTTTCAACAGCACAAGACTTTTCAACTTCTTCAGTTCAAAACCATCACACATAGAAGGAAAACAGAAAACCAGGAAACTATGTTATTACATAGATAATAGACAAAAGGATAATGGCCTAATTATAGGGAGACCCTTAATATAAAGAATTCTGAAAAACAAATCTCTGGAATTTCATTAAAATTAATCTTTTAGAAATATTCAAGGATGCTAACATATAATAGGCATTCAATAACTATTTGCTCAATAATTAGCAATTAATTAACAATTGACAAAGAGGGAAATGGGTAAAGAGAACACGCGTACAATTCACCTGGAAGGAAATGTACAGAATTCATACATGGGATGCTGTGAATAATGAATGACCCCCTCTCTGTAGCTCCCGGGAGGCTGCTAACAGCTCATAGGTGTCCCTTCTAAATATTGTCTTCATCCAAATGGGAGTCACCTCACCCGGGAACCTACAGGTGTCTCCTGGGGCCAACCTCAGCAAATCACTGACTCTCATGAGTGGGAGGGAGCCAGCAAGAGGAGGTAGAAAAATAATGTATGATACTTCCATGGGCTAGAAGGCAATCATTAAAATAATTTTTTGCCAGAACATCAAATAATATGAAAATCAGATCATTATATACTACAGGGATTACAAAAGTATCTATAGTCCAAGTTAATGGCATTAATATAAACTTGGTACTTATAAATAATGGCAGCCTGGGAAAAAACCTATCTGACTGTTTTGTGCTATGCCTCTCAGATCCATTCTAAAATGGCCAATGGACTACAAAGTAGCCTACAAGTACTGGGAATACGACATCAGCCCTGACACAATACCAGCAATATTCAGTATCATACTTCTGTTACATTTAAGTGAGAAGGGAAAAACTAAGGGCTATCTTGCATGCCTCGATCTTGAGAAAGACACTCAACAAGATTCGAAGGATTCCTTGCAGGATCCTAGGAACCCTGCCTCCTCTAGTTGGTGGGTACGGGAGAGTAGCATGCCCTGGTGGAGACTCTTATGAAGAAGCTACTCAAGCCAACTTTTGATCATCTTCCTGATCCAGAGTGTATTTGAAGCTGTAGCAAGTAGAAGAAGGTCCTATGTGCTCACACTATGTACTTGATAAGGAGGATAGGCTAACAAGAAAGTTAAATATGGAAAGCCACCATGCCATTCAAGCAGCTGGGTCACTGGACTAGCAATATAAATATATTAATACAACATCCAGGAAAGGATTCCTAAAGCAAACAAACAAAAAACCTTTTTAAATATAGACACACAAAAAGATCCAACCATCATTATTTCATGCTCATGAGCAATGGTCAGGTCTACTTCATTGATGCTGCTTTGGTCAAGAATGAATAAATATTAAAATGAATGAGAAATTTTGAAAGCTTGAGCCCTATAGATATAAAAGAGGAAACAAAAACGAGGAGCAGGAGCATACATTTGGGGAAATATTTACTAGAGCAAAACAAGTGAAACATCTGCTTTACAGGATTAATAAAATTCCTGGAAACAAGAACTATATAAACAATGAGAAGATAAGGCCAAAGAATGAGAGAAAACAGGAGCTAAGACACAGGCAGAAATAAAACAAGAGTTGGAGAGGCTGGAAATATAATGTTAAGAAAGAAAAATACCATAGCAAAATTAAAATCCTTGTTAGAAATAAGACACATAATTGTCAGAGAAGAAAAACTGAACCACTGGTGCAAGAACAAGCCTTTTGAGCTCTCATGGAATGGAGAGAAAAAAGGAGATAAAGACAATGGAAAAGAAGATGATACATATAAAAAAGCAAAGATAAGCCCAAATAGTGATACACCAAAGAATGAGGCCAGATAGACTTAAGAAAAGAAGAAAAGTAAGAATTAAGAATGGTGGGGCACTTGGGTGGCTCAGGGGGTTAAACCTCTGCCTTCAGCTCAGGTCAAGATCCCAGGGTCCTGGGATTGAGCCCCACCAGCATTGGGCTCTGCTCAGCAGGGAGCCTGCTTCTCCTCTCTCTCTGCCTACTTGTGATCTCTGTCTGTCAAATAAATAAATACATAATCTTTAAAAAAAAGATTTTATTTATTTATTTGACAGAGAGAGAGATCACAAGTAGGCAGAGAGGCAGGCAGAGAGAGAGGAGGAAGCAGGCTCCCTGCTGAGCAGAGAGCCCGATTTGGGGCTTGATTCCAGGACCCTGGGATCATGACCTGAGCTGAAGGCAGAGGCTTTAACCCACTGAACCACCCAGGTGCCCCAATAAATAAAATCTTAAAAAAAAAAATAGAATGGAATGGAAGGGAATTTTCCCAAATCTGTCTGTCCCAACTAACTCCTGAGATTCGAGGAAAAAGTCTTGAAACACTAATGTCCACACATTGAGTTTATTTTTTTTAATATTTCAGAGAAAAAATCCTTAAAGCTTTTAGAAAGATAAAACAAAAACAGCAACAATATCTTACGAAAAACTAAAAGTCAGGATACCCTCCCCTCTCTCATCACATACCAGTAGGTGAGAGGAAAGGTTTAGAGAGTTGTGAAGGAAAACAGCTATAATGAAGGATTCTATACAATCACCCAAGTACTTGGGTAAAGGCAATAGAAAGACATTTTGGTATGCTTGAGCACCTCAAACATAACATGTATGCAATCTTTCTCAAAAGTCTCCTTTAAGTGTCTACTCTAGTCAACCAAGATACAAATCAAAATAAAGTTTCAGAATGGGGGAGTCCTGATGAAAGAAGAAAAGAATAACAGTAAGTATTAGGTACAGTAAAATGTAGGAATAAGTCTTAACTGTTTACTCCTTGATTTTCTCATTAAATAGATATTTAGTGATCACTGACTAAATATAAATAAAATCTTTTTTGTAAATATGGTACAGAACAAATTTTCAAGAATACAAATACTTATTGCAAGAGAAGAGTAACTCCAAACTGGGAAAATATTTAAATAGATATTTAGTGATCACTGACTAAATATAAATAAAATCTTTTTTGTAAATATGGTACAGAACAAATTTTCAAGAATACAAATACTTATTGCAAGAGAAGAGTAACTCCAAACTGGGAAAATATTTAAGCATATTTAAAGAAATATAAATGATAATATCTGTAAATAAACAATAATATCTGTATCATACAAAAAGCTTTCACAAATTAGCAAGTAGGAAAAGAGAAGGAGATCACTTAGAGGAAATTAAACTAAATGCCTAAATTATCAAGAAAAATTATTTAAGGTTTCAATGTTGTTCACTATTAAGGAAATTGAAGTTAAAACAATAATTAAAGACCACCCGTTAACTCTGAACTCCTCTAAACTATTTAGTAGTAGGAAAAATTTGGCACAGTAAATATTCTTGCACTTAACTGTAGGGGTATAATTTTGTATCACCTTTCTAAAGTTATTAATAACCTTAAAGTGTTCACTATATCTCTAAGTTAAGGATCTTAGCCACAAAAAATATTTATAAAGACTGGTGTCGTTAGAGAAAATTCTAAATATTCAAAAGTGTGAATCCATACTTTTAATTTTAAATTTATTAAATAATAATTTTATTTAAATTAATTAATTTTCATTTAATTTTATTTAAAATTAATTAAATTAAAATCAATTTAATTTTAATTTTTAATTGTAATTACATGTGCTAGTATGTAAAACTATTCAGCCATTAAAACAGTGTTTTGAAGGTTGTTAAATGTTGGGGGAAATATTCAGGGTGTGCTACAACAGTAAACAAGCCCAGCATATTTTAACATATAGTGTAATTCTGTTTTACAGTATGAAATGCATTAAAGGAATGGAAGGAAATATGCCACAAGTTAAAGATGAGATTATCTTTATGTGGTGAGTTTATGGATGATACTTATTTTCTCCCTTATATTTTCATGTACTGTGGCTAAGATTGCCAGCTATTCTCCAATATTCAACATTCCTTTCTTCCTGTAGTAACAGAACCACTAATATGACCTGAACATGTGACTATATGAAATCACGCCTAAATTATCCAGTTTCCCTTGTGTGACTGAGCACAGAATAATAGAATTTAAATGGAAGTGAAGTACAAGACTTCTGGGAACTTCCAGAATATTCTTTTCTCTTTTCTACCTCTTGCTGCAAGCTGGGGTTAAAGCCGCCTCTCAGACCATGAGGTTCAGTGTCTGAGGATGGCTGCACGGCAATTTGGAAAGAGTCCAGGTCCTGGACACTATGCAACAGCCCCTCAGCTCCTGCCTGTTTATCACACAGTAAGTAATGTGTGATAGAAATACAATGGAATCATAAAACAATTGGATCTTTGTTACAGCAGCTAGACTCATATTCTAACATGCACACCTTCCAAAATTTCTACCTTGATCTCTTATTATTTCATGGGAAAAAAAACAGTATAAAAAAAAAAGAGAGAAAGGGAGATTTAATTAAAAGCAGTTAAAAAAAAAAAAAAAAGCAAGCAGTTGGGACAAGACCTTACTCAGGCATACACAGCCAAAAAACAAAACAAAATAAAATGAACTGCTAATGAACCCTTGTGATTATTTTCTCTTATTCTGCTTCTTTTTCAAACAAGTGGATTTAAGGCAATAAAATCTATAAAATCCTGCCTCCATATCCCTGCTGTCATTTTTCTCCCTGCTCTGGATACCACACAAAAGGAAAATTATTTTATTATTGACCAGAAATCTTTAAGCAGTTTCCTTCCTAAGATCTAGAGGAAGAGGGGATGTTGACTATATCCCTTCATTGCCTTCCGATGCAAATTCAAAACACCAGATGACTTAAAAGCAGAGAGCCAAAGAGCTGTCTTTCACCCAACATGGCCAGCTGACCTAACCTAGGTTTAACTGTGTGGGTATATATAACCTTGTTCCTCAAAGAGGCAATAAAAGTCAAGATTAGGATCATAAGGAAAGAAAGCACAATTTATGCACTTTAGATCGCTTCTGTTTCATCTTTATATTCTTCCTCCTTTTTATTAAAAATTAAAACCAGCAGAAAGTAGAACATTAATGTATGACATACAGCTGATCCCCGTAGGGGGTATTACCTATGTGGTCAGAGAAACTGCACTACACAAAAATAGTACATTCTAGTAGGAGATCACGCTGACCCGTAGTAGACACAAATCAACGCATGTAACAGTTACAATGTATGAAATATGAAATGACATATTGAGTGTTGATTGTTAACATTATATATATATATACTATTTATATAATGTATATGTTTGTGTATATATGTATTTAACATTACATATATAATGCATATATTACATATATGAATACATATATAATGTGTATGTGTAATATATATTTTTATATATGTATTTAGAAAAAAAATTTAATGTTTTTGAAATATTCCAGGTTAGATTTTCCTATGATAGTTTATCCAAAGTTTTCCTTTTTTTTTTTTTTTTCCATTGAGGCATTTTATTTGCACATATGTATTACATCCCTAGAAAAAGAATCCCAGGATTTTCCCTCCTGTGTGTTTTCGTCTTGCTTCTTCATGGTCCATGATGCCAGCTGAAGTTGTCAGTACAATGAAACCAAACTGGCGGGACGGAAGCAGGTTATTCTGCCATTTTTCTAGATCTTTCAGTTGTACATCAAATCTGGGGCTGATCACTCCACACTTGTTCAACCTGCCTGTGAGGTTCACAACAATCTTCCCCGCTCTGTGATCATCAATGATTTCAAATTCGCCAATGTAACCGTGCTTCATCATCACAGTGAGAAACCGGACGATGACTTTGGAGCACAGCCTAGTAAGAACCTGGCATTTGCCTCTCTTTTCAGCATTGTTGATGCTCTTGAGAGCATCTGCCAGGACATTCATGCGCACCATTATGGCGGCAAAGAAAGATGGCGGAAAGAGCCAAAGTTTTCCTTTTAATGAAATAATAAGTAGCTGCAAAACAGACTAGTTATACTAGGAAGACACAAGAATAAAATGAAAAATCAAACATCCCTAAATTTCTGAATTCCTTAACAACCAGCATTTAGAATAGTGCTTGTTCTTATGGAGGTATGCTATAACCTCTCAGCCAGAATTCTACCCCATCTAAAAGGAGAATTTCAGATCAATATCCCTGATGAATATGGATGCCATGATTCTCAACAAGATCCTAGCTAACAGGATCCAACAGTACATTAAAAAGATTATCCACCATGACCAGGTGGGATTTATCCATGGGATGCAAGGGTGATGCAACATTTGCAAATCAATCAATGTGATAGAACAAATCAGTAAGAGAAGAGAGAAGAACCACATGGTCTTCTCAATCGATGCAGAAAAATCATTTGACAAGCTACAGCATCCATTCCTGATTAAAACGCTTCAAAGTATAAGGATAGAGGAAACATTGCTCAACTTCATAAAATCTATCTATGAAAAACCCACAGCAAATATCATCCTCAATGGGGAAAAGCTGACAGTCTTCCCTTTGAGATCAGGAACACGACAAGGATGTCCACTCTCACCACTGTTGTTCAACATAGTACTAGAAGTCCGAGCAATGGCAATCAGACAACACAAAGAAATAAAATGTATTCAAACTGGCAAAGAAGAAGTCAAACTCTTTCTTCGCAGATGACATGATACTTTATATGGAAAACCCAAAAGACTCCACCCCCAAAACTACTAGAACTCATACAGCAATTCAGTAATATGGCAGGATACAAAATCAATGCACAGAACTCTAAATGATAAAAGAAAGGCACGCTTTTTTTTTTAAGATTTTATTTATTTGACAGACAGAGATCACAAGTAGGCAGAGAGGAAGGCAGAGAGAGAGAGAAACAGGCTCCCCGCTGAGCAGAAAGACTGATGTGGGACTTGATCCCACGACCCAGGGATCATGACCCAGGGACCACAACCCAAGGACCACAACCCAAGCCGAAAGCAGAGGCTTTAACCCACTGAGCCACCCAGGCACCCCAAGAAAGGCACATTTCTAAATAGAAACACGTATTTGTTGAATGGTAAGCCTATCAGTTATCTGTTAATTTTGAAGTAGATTAGGAAAAGAAGTAAAAGGCAAAAGTTAAAACACAACCATACCGAAAAAATTACACTATGAAACATCTTCATATAAATTCTACCTATGCTTTTGAGAATATTTTGAGGCCAAAGTCACAAAGTCAATTTGGAAATGAATTAAGAAGAGTGACCTTATTGAACTATCTCTGCAGATCCCTCTTCTTCAGCGTGTAAAGATTTATTGGTAAGATGGATCTGAAGTTTAAATAGATCTAGTAAAAGAATATCTTCATCTTCTATGCACCTTTAAAAATCTGCTCTTTGCTGCTAAATTATTTACCAAAGAGAATTGAAGATGCTACAAAAAGTTTTTCAAAATAATTTAATCAAACAAAGAGCACAGGAAAAAAATGCTTTAAAAAGAACATTAGGTTCACTTACATGACTTCTTTTTTTAATACAAATAAAAACTCCCAGGGATTTTAAGTGAAAGTGGATGCCAGGATATAAAACACGAGTGCCCCCAAACCTAACTTTTCCTAAGCTGACTAAGCTTCATAGGCTGTCCCACAGATTCCCAACATTGTACCATTTTGATAGTTAAACATGAAGTTTCTAAAGAAACAGGCTGACATGGTTTATCCTCATTCTTACTCAATTTTCAATGCCATGTTACCCTAAAATAAGATTTCTACTCTTAGGAGGGGTTATTAATTTTTTGTGTGTGCAGTCATGAAGAGAGACACCTGAACAAAACCCACAGACCAGGAAAGAAAGAGCCGTGTAATGAGCCAAGGGTAACAGGTGATATTCTCAGGGAAGAAGCTTAATCGTCTTGCCCACAAATGCTTCCTGAATCTCTGTGGAGAAACGGCTTTATTCAGAAATTTAATGCATGATCCAAACAAGGAAGTTAATTTGGCTTGCTGAGAGACTTCTCTGTGGGAAGAAATGCTACCCTGATTCAAGCCTTGGCCAAGCAGCCAGCATTCAGTCTCCAAAAGGAACAAATGAATCCATCTTACTTCTTATTTTTCTTTTCATTTGTAATATTTAAAGACCTGATGTTTCATGACCCAGGTTGGATTTTGAAGTTAAATTAAATTTGATATTTGCATTTAAGAGATAGCTGTTTTTATATTTACACAAAGCAAGTCTTTGCATCTTCTGGAAGACTATATAAATTAAATATGTAAAATCATTTTTTTCCCAGTTATCTAATTTAGGTCATTTGATAGCTTACTAGGATAGTCAAATTTTAAAAAATGTAATAATCTCATAGTTAAAATATTAAATAGAAATGGTCGGGGCACCTGAGCGGCTCAGTGGGTTAAGCCTCTGCCTTAGGCTCAGGTCATGATCCCAGGGTCCTGGGATCAAGCCCCGCATCGGGCTCTCTGCTCAGCAGGAAGCCTGCTTCTGCCTCTCTCTCTCTGCCTGCCTCTCTGCCTACTTGTGATCTCTGTCAAATAAATAAATAAAAATTGAAAAAAGAAAAAAAAAAGAAATGGTATAAAGTTAAGATAATCATGCCTACCTTATCCAGTTCTCCCACTAACACGCTCATGACCTAACTGCTCTTAGTATTTTTTTGAACATTTTATTGTGAAACATAACACCTACAGAAAAATGCATTTAAAATGTATACTTATCAGACATTTGGTGTATGTGCTTGGCTGAGGAGCCAATGGGGTGAAGCTACCATCTGTGGGATTATGACTGATTATGACTGTGGGATTAAGTCAGAATCCTGCCCAGGCGGAACGATATGGCAGCACCGCGGGGCCTCGGTTGGCCTCAGATAGCCAGTCCCCCGCCGTCCCCAACGGCGGACCACTGCGCGCGCCTTGTGTGGCATGGCGTGTCCTACCGCGCGTGGGGACCGGGTCCGGTGCAGAGAGCCCCTCGTCCCGGGAAATGGGGCGCGGCCGGAAAGGGGGCGGCCCCCTCGCCCGCCACGCAACGCACGTTCATGGGGAACCTGGTGCTAAACCATTCGTAGACGACCTGCTTCTGGGTCGGGGTTTCGTAGTAACAGAGCAGCTCCCTCGCTGCGATCTATTGAAAGTCAGCCCTCAACACAAGGGTTTGTCAAAAAAAAATAAAATGTATACTTAAACAGGGGCACCTGGGTGGCTCAGTTGGTTGGGCTATAGGCTCTTGATTTTGCCTCAGGTCAAGATGTGATCTTGGGATCTTGAGATCAAGCCCTGCTTTGGGTTCCGAGCTGGGTGTGGAGCCTGCTTGGAGCCTCTCCCTCTCCCTCTGCTCCTTCCCCAGCTTGCTCTCTCTCTCTCTCTCTCTCACTCTCTCTCTCCCTCTCTAAAATAAATAAATAAATCTTTAAAAAACTGTATACCTAAAGAAAGTATTATACAGTGAATACCTAAATAAAGAAATGGAACTGTGAGCATCCTGGGGGACCCCTCATTTGCCCTCCCGATCTGTACCCACCTTCACCCCCTGTCTTCTATGGCAATTCCCTCAGTGCTTTTCTTTTTACTTGAATCACTTTGCTCTCATCCCCACAGTCTATCGTTTGGTTTTACCTATTTGACCATTGATATATATGAACTTACATATGTTTAATGTTATGCATTATTTTGTGTATAGCCTTCATCGTTGTATTTGATGGATTCATCATGTTGACTGTAGCTGTAGCACCTTTTCCTCACTATATGGTATTCTTTTCTATTATGGAAAACCATACATAACATAAAATTTACTTTTTTTAAAGATTTTTATTTATTTATTTGAGAGAGAGGCAGTGAGAGAGAGCACGAGCGAGGAGAAGGTCAGAGGGAGAAGCAGACTCCCTGTGGAGCTGGGAGCCGGATGCGGGACTCGATCCCGAGACTCTGGGATCATGACCTGAGCCGAAGGCAGTCGTTCAACCAACTGAGCCACCCAGGTGTCCGACATAAAATTTACTTTTTAACCCTTTAATGAGTACAATCCAGTGACATTAAGTACATTTACAGTATTGCAACCATCATGGCTATTTACAGAAGTTTTTCATCACCCCACATAGAAGTTCTGTACTCATTAAGCAATAACGCCCCACCTCCCTTTGCCCCAGGCCCCGGTAACCTCAATTTGACTGTAGTTGGTGTTTGGGTTGTTTCCAGTCTGGAGCTATTGCAAATAATGTTTGTGCCTGTAAGAAGACATTTCCATTGGGTATATATCTGGAACTAGGACTGCTCATAGGAATGCATATGTTCAATTTTAGTAGAAAATGTCAAACAGTTTTTCAAAGGGCTTACACCAATTTATACTGCACCAGCACATATCTGATTCCTAGGAACTTGCTGCTATGAACATTTTAGATTTTGGCCATCTGGTAGGTTGAGAGTGATAGCTCCTTTTGGCTTGATTTTTCATTATTATTAATGAAATTGAATAGTTTTTCATACATTTATTGGCTACTTGATACCTCTTAAATGAACAGCCTACATATCAATAATGACCAGCCTGTTCAATAACCTTGTCCATTTTTTTACCAGTGCGTCACCTGTCAATTTCTCACAGGGTTTTAGGAGTTCCATATAAGTCCTGGCAAACTCTTCAATAAGTTACCTGTATTGAAAATATCTAATTTGTTGCTTATGTGTTTGCAGAGTTGTTTGTTTTCTTTTGTTTTTAATGCCCAGACAAGCTAATTCAAATATTTATTTTTGGTTTTCTTCCTTTGTTCACACAAAAGATAATAAATACCATAATCATTTTTCCTTTTTTTAAGATTTTATTTATTTATTTGACAGAGAGAGACAGCGAGAGAGGGAACACAAACAGGAAAGTGGGAGAGGGAGAAGCAGGCCTCCCACCAAGCAGGGAGCACCATGCAATAAGGGGTTCGATCCCAGGACCCTGGGATCATGACTTGAGCCGAAGGCAGAGACTTAAAAACTGAGCCACCCAGGCATCCCCGCAGTCATTTTTTCTGCACCCAATCCCCAATTCCCAGCAATACTAGTGCCAATTTCTCCACAGCCCACAAGCACATTACCATCTTCTGCGTTTTTACCAATGCATTAAGATATTTAGCTGTAGTTTTAAATTGCAATTTTTTAAGAAATTGTGAGTAGAGAGCTTTTGCTTCACATATTTAAAGGCCTTTTATGTCCATGTTTCTTTTGAGTGGTATGGCTTCCCCTATCAAAGAAGGTCCCAGCTACCACAGTCCAGTGACATGAAACAGTAATGTGCATGTGGATTTCTGGGGGTCCCTGGTAAAATTCAAATTCTAATTCAGTAGGTCTGGGCTGAAGCCTGAGATTCTGTCCTTATAACACTCAGATGGTGGCAAAGATGCGGGTCCAAGGAATATTCTTGAGTAGCATGGATGGTATGAAACATTCACAGCAACTTAAAGAGAAAATTCAAAGTGAATCATCAAGTGAAATAACTGTTTACTGAAAATAATCCAGATTTAGGATGATATGCTCAAAATACCTTCTCTATGGTGGGTGGCTCGAGATGATGGCATCTTCATAGAAAAATAACTCAACATATAAGTTTCATGTGTGCAAAGGGAATAAATAAAACTCTCAGACAAATGCAACATAATGCCTAATGAGCTACACAGGGGCTCATGGAAAGGCTATGGAGGTGCTCTTGCATATGTGAGCTCTTTAATGCCCTGGGCCTCCAGACACAGACTCAGTCAGAGAACTGAACTGTTATGAAGGCACATCTAAGGCCTGTCTTCATCCAAGTCCAGGGACTTCACTCACATCAAGTGTTGACCAATGAGAGAGAGACATCCCAGACAAAAAATTCAAGTGCAAAATTAATAGAGTTTATGTTTAAAAATACCATGCCAAAATCTCATTTAAGGCATAAATGACCTCGAAGAGAATGCCCAATGAAAGCAAAGCTGAATGAGGAAATTCCCATTGGATGCTGTAACTAATAACCTTTGTCCCTATAGGTAATGGGTACTAAGCATTTACCAAGTGCTTTCCATACATGGGTTCATTCAATCCTCACAACCTCAGTATGAGGCAGGTTTCTCAAGCAGAACTCCGCACACAGTGAAAAATACAGCAGGAAAAATCTAGTCACATTCTGTTATTCTCACAGATGAATAGGATGTATGCTCAGCAAAAATATTTTCAATAATTTCAACTAATAAAGGTAAAAATTCAAAGTAAAATACAGCAAGCCAACTCTTCACCTGGAGATGTTAATCTGATGCAATTCTACCTTTCAAATCAGGGGAAATTCCTTCAGAAACACACAATGGAAATGAAAAGATCTTCCAGTCTCAAGCACATTTTATTCAAAGCTACTGTTTTTTGTTTGAGATTCTCTCTTTCAAAACATTAAAGATGCAGGAGTTTTAAAACAATCTTGATAGTGACTCTTCTCTGAATGTTCACCTCTCCCTTCCAATTTGTAAATCTTCTCAGAGCAAGTTAAAATAAATCAGGAGGGAAATAAGAATTTCCCCCAAAACAAGAAAGTCAGTGAGGTGTGATTCTTATTTGGCTTGTACGTGGTAACAACAGCAACAACAACAACAAAATCTGGGAGAAAATACAGGACCCTTGACACTGGCAAGAGCGAAGAGTAAAAAAACAAAATCCAGTGTGTTCAGTTAAATATCCTTCTCAGAAGCTGAGCTCACACAGGGGGCTCTACCCTTCTAGAAAGCTTCCCCACAGGGACCATACACCATCTTCAAAGGCCAGAGGAACAACTTTTGGGGCTTGGGTCAAAATCCTGCACTGACATTCAGGTGAAGATGGAGGATGAAACTGCCTCACAGAGTACATTTTAAAAAGAGCAAAAAGAGTTCAACGTGAAATTAAGAAGAAAGAAAAACAAAAAAACAAAACAAGAAACGAAGCTTGACCCAATCCCGTTAACTCTGACAGCTAAGAAAATAACAGAAGTTTCTGGGGCAGAGAGTTGCTGTGAGTCACGGACTTCAAACACCAAGCCCTCCCCCAAGCCACTGGTTGAGGATAAACTTACTAAGAATTCTCCTCCACAGCCACGAAGTGAGAGAAAAACAAGTTGAAGGAGTATCCTTATCTGAGGAATAGCAGAAATGACTGTGAGTGAGGAAAATGGGAGAAAATGATTCTCTTTGAAGTCAGGGAGGAATCCTTCAATGCTTCATATGAATCAAGAAAGCTGACTGAAGTGTGAGGACGCCTCCCTGTGGGAGTGGGAGACACCCCCCTTCGCCCCTCCACATGCACACGCACACAGACGGTGATACGGAGCTAGTACAGGACATTGAGCAAAATGTCAGAAGAGAACACAGACTTTGGTATTTTAAGAAAGAATGCAACGTGTATGATATCAATACTCCCTCCCGAAAAAAACTCAAAACATTCAGGTCTCAAACTATCATTCGTGAAGGCAGGTGCTCCAGTCTCAGATAAAGGAAGAAAGTCAAGAAGTCACCACCACTTTATTAGAGAAACCTAGATGTTGGAAGAGGGCTATTCTGGCAAGATGAAAGAAAAGGTGAAGCAACCGTGCAAAATATCCCAATCTAGAGGAAAATGAAGAAAATATGTTTAAAGCAGCCACGCAGAAAGACAAATAACCCATCTTAGGGAAAGATGAGGTTCTCCTTAGACTTGTGGACAGCAACACTCCGTGCTAAGAGACCATGGGGCAATGGCTACAAATATGACCTACGAACACTGCATTGAACTAAAGTATGATTCACGTTCAAGGTTAAAGCGTAACACAGACAAAAATGGAAGACCTCATGAAACACATGCACCTATCAATCTATTCCTAAAATTATCTTTTTAAATAGACCGTGACGATGAAAGATAGCCAGTTTAGAGAAGAACCAAGATAAACACTTTGGGAAGGCAATGCCGTGGTAAGTGGTGGATGGATCGCATTGATTTCATTGAAATATAGTGCCGATACCAATCAAATGTGGAAATTGTGGCTCTAGGACAGTGTAAATGTGTTAAGCACGCACAATGCAAACACAAATAACAAAAATTAAGACATGGAGGCAAGTGGGGAGGGCAAGACACACTAAGAAGGGAATGTTCTTGTTTTCCTAGGGAGGCAATTAATAAAAAATCTAAATTCTAAGGCTTCATCTTAAAATAATATCTGCAGAATGATCCTATTTTTATAAAACTATATTTTACTCCTCCTACCTATATTTATATCTGCATATATGCTTAGGAGTATATTCGGAATGACATTAACTGGATGTTAATGATAGTTTCTTCCGGGTGACAGCATTTCAGATGACAATTTTTAAAAAAAAACCTTCATTTTTGTGGGGTTTTTTTCATTATCTGACATAAAAACAATGCATACATACCTAAGTGTGTGTTATAAAAAGAGTGGCAAGCTTTAAAATAAGACTGAAAGCAAATACGGGAACTTGCTAATACTGATTATTCATCATTTCAAATAAGTTTTTAAATTGAAAGTCCCAATCAACTTTTCTTACCCTTGCTGATGATATCTATAATATTACTAATATCATTATGATGGGGGTTTTTTCCCTGTATTTCTCTTTCTATTGCTTTCAACAGTGTTTATGTATGGAGATATGTTTGCATCTTCTGGATTATTACCTCTATGAACTATTGTTATCTGAACGTTACAGATCAGAAAACAGCTTTGCCCAAGCACACCTTACGCGGAAGAGGTGAGATCAGAACCCAGATCCGTCTCACACCAGTGCCTGTGGTATTTACAACAAAACATTTTAGGAACAACTTTCATACTTCATTTTTAAAAACTAATCCATGTAGAAAAGTCATACCTCTGAAGTCTACTGAGAATCAACTTCTTGAAATATATGAAAATTTTTACCATCCCTAAAATCCAGTATTTTGAAGGAGCATTGAAAAAAATCCCTATCTAATGGAGGACATGGGACACAATTCTTCATCTTGGTTGAGGCATTGGGAAAGCTGCCTGCTTAAGAACATTCTCAGCCTGAATGCTCTGAAGCAGCAAAGCAGTAGCATTTCACTGATTTAGTGCCTACCTAGGTTACTACCAAATTGGTGATTTATTTTCCACTGTAAAAGTTTGCTGTTGCCCAAATGATGTGTATAGTCTCTACCTTAAAACAAGTAAAATTAACAATCAAAAATGAGTTTAAAAAGTGATTCAGTGCTGCCAATTTCCATTTTGAGCCACTTAGATTTAAGTCCATCTGAGCCAAAAAGTAAATAGTTGTTGGTTAATATTAATGAAATAAAAAGCCAAGTCATAAAATGAGAGACAAATACTATGAAATGATTAAATTACCCACCAAATGTCTTTAAATATGGGCATGGGTTATTTGCCAACCTCCCTTGTTAAACTTTAGTTCATCCGACATGAATGATGGTAACTTTTACAGGGCAGAATTTGAGGCAGTTTTTTCTCATCTGTCAGGCAATCTGTTTTTTCCATTTATGGGTACCTCTTTAACTGGGATCAGCCCATGTTTCAGGAACTGTTCCTACATGTCTATCGTCACTGCTTACCTCTTTCCTGTTCTCCTTTGAGTTTCAAAATTCTATCCCTGAGTGAATGACGTTGAAAACAGGGAAGTTCCACATACATTCTATCTTCAGCACCAGGTGTCTGGCACTCAGAGGGTGGACAAGTTGCAAATGGCGGCAAAGTAGTTCTATATTGATTATAATGTTGGCAGTTACATTTAATTTAGCAGGGACTTTACTTTTTTTTTTTTTTTTTAATTGAACTAAAGGTTGTCACCTTAAGTTTGAGACAAGCAAAAGGCAGTCCAACTTTCAGGGCCTGATAGAATTCAGATGTGGACATGCTCCTAGCTGGTTCACCACTGTCAACAAACTTCAGCCTTGGGGAAAACAATCTGGGGAGGGCAGTGCCTGGGTGGCTCAGAGGGTTAAGCCTCTGCCTTCGCCTCAGGTCATGATCCCAGGGTCTTGGGATGGAGTCCTGCATCAGGTTCTCTGCTCAGCAGGGAACCTGCTTCCCCCCTCCTCTCTCTGCCTACCTCTCTGCCTACTTGTGATTTCTCTCTCTCTGTCAAATAAATAAATAACATTTTTAAAAAAGAAAAAAAAATCTGAGAAACTGGTTCAGAATTTAATTTTCCAATTTGAGTGTACTCAAGGAAAGTAAGAAAAATACACTTCTTCATCAGGAATTACTATTGTTTCAGATTTAATAGCACAGGAGTGAATAAAGTCTTATCAAGACTGTTGTCCAATGAGAAACACAAACAATTCTAATTAGAGCGGTTGGAATGATTCTGGTACATCTGTTGCCCCTATCATAACCATTGATTTCCACGGTAAAGCCCCTTGTTGCCATCTTTCTTTTCTTTCTCTCTTTTGTATCTTCCCATGACATTGTTGGTAACAAAACATACCACATTATCAGTGACAGTGAAATACCACAAAGGTCAATCTTTTCTGGCTCACACATCTCAAGGCACAAAGGATGTGCTCTGTATCCACCTAAAAACTCTGCTTCCCTCATACTGAAAACAATCTATCCAAATAAACATGTTCTTAGTTATTGGTTCTTGCCCTCTTTCTTCAGACTTGGTTCTTAAAGGGCAAGCATTGGCTGTTTCCCAAATAGCTCAGCTCACAGTTTTGCCCCAAAGACTGGCTTGACTAAGGCTTTAAAAAAATAAAACTGTAAGGTCATTAAGCACCTGAGTTAGATTGTGCATGACAACAAAAATTTTTTAAAAGTTTGAAAGGATGATACCAGCGCACGTATCAAACTGTTCTTACTCATTATTCCTTAGAAATCTCTCCCTGCCCACCTCCTCCTTTTTCTTCGGAGCCTGTGTAGGTGGAATGTGCTAGTTGATAAATGCAGTCTAATTATATAACTTCACTTCTTCTTTTACAAGATGTTATACCAGGGTTACCTTATTTTGTCCCCGTTATGTAATTGGGTTGTAGGATGCTTGAGCCCCTACCCCCACATAAATATTTTATTTCTGTCTTGTTTGATTCCAAGATATTCAAGCTCTAATTTTACACTTTTAAGGACAACTTTATTTTTGAATACAAGACACTCTGCCTTGCCTCTTTTCTCTATTCATCAAACGATTTATAACTCCCTTTTGCCCCAGCTATTATATATGCTATGTGTCTTGGATGATCTTATGCAGAAATCTTTCTACTTTAGATCAAAAGAGAGTCAGGAAGTTAATAATAATTTAGGAAACAAACAAAAAACCCCATAAATTTAAAGAGATATGATTTGTTTTCCTTAAGCTAAATTTACCCTGATTTTAAGGTTTTCATTAATTTTAAAACATGGGCTTTTAATTCTCTCAGGGTGAAAAGGAAACAATGTGATTATAGTGGGGAAGGGTGTGAACCAAAATTTCTTGAATACCCAGAGGGATTAGTTAGACGGACAGCAGTTTCAGTCATAGAACCTACTATCAAATGCCTTAAATGCTAATATGATAAAATCAACCCAAAAAAGATGAAGAGAAGAGACCAAACCTCAGGGGGGAAACACGGGAAGAAGCCAGAGTGTAATCTTCCCAATCTCTTTTATTCTTCCATTTGTTCTAGGCAAACTCTAAGTGTGAAAGGGAATGATGCTTACCACTTTCAGTGAAGCCTAGTGTAAAAGAAAAATTTTAAAACAGCAAACAAAACACAATGGCATGGCAGCAAGCACACAGCCCTGGTTAAAGGAATGTTCAGTATTTTCATCTTGAGTTTAGGTACAACAATGCATTCTACTGTGTGACACGGGGGTTGGTATCTGTTGTGGATAATTTCTTCCATATTTGCGTAGGTTTGTTTTGCTTTATCAGCAGAAGGGGTACAACATGGGACTGAGGCAGCAGCTCTAGGATTTTTAGACAGGGTTATAAGACTGAGGCACTTAATCAAAAGATAGATCCCTTATTCCAAACGTTTCCGACAGAAATAAGCAAGAGTGACCCACCAGTTTTCACTCTGAAAGAGTAGAAAAGCAAAAGTTGGGTTTTAATCCCAGGCAACAGGATTAGCTGCACACCAGAGGTCAAATGTCAAGGAAACAGGAATTTAAGAATCTTAATCTTAAAAATTCCCATCACTGGGTTTTCTTTGCCGATTTCCACCCTTGAATTTTTCCTCAGATTAATCAATCTGCTGGTGGATCAGTCTGTTTAAACACATTGTTCCCTCATTAAATGAAAATGCAGTAACATATGTGAACATCTGTGTCCAAAGTTCCCCCAAACATTGGCAGTATCCAGCAATCCTGGAAATTTTCCTTCCCATTTACTAAACACCCACTTTATTACATCATAATCAGCGTCAACCTTCACTGAAATGCGAGTGTGCTAGCATGTTTTCACTTTCCTGGCTTTTTCAAATTCCTGAAGAAAATATTTCCAACAACAAAAAAATTCCTTAAGGAAGGAAATCGAGTGTGTATTTCAGCAAGTAGAGGAGCAAAAAAAAAAGAAAGGAGTGAAAAGGTCAGACAATATGATTAGAAAGGTGATTTCAAGAGAAAATCTGTTTGCACACACTGGCATTCAGAGCCTGAATTTGTGAATGTGGTTCACGGCATCTTTTAAAATCCCTAGCAGCATTTGATTTTCATTAAATGGTTATTTTGGTGGAGGATGGTTAGTCATCAGTCTGGCCATGACCCTAAAGAGCATGACTTTCCATTTGGGCCTGGGCTGACCCAAAATACAGGTAAATTTTACCACTTCTTAAAAAATTTTTACCACAAACAAGTGTCATTTTTCAAGTTGAATCTACAATCATAAGATCTAAGAATTCTATAGTTCAGCAGAATTGAACTAGCTGAATTTTTTCAGAAAATTATCGACATTTCACAAAGAATGTTAAATCATTATTTATGCCTCAAAGCTTACTAATTTTGAAAGTTTATTTTGCCATATGCCTAACACAGCATTCAGAAGAGGAAGTCAAAATATAATGTTAAAATGAAGTGAACATTCCTTTATCTTACTGAATTGATGTGATGAAAGCCAAAAATCTGTCTTCGTATCCTCTGAATAGAGATACAAACCATGTTTCAATTTTGACTAAATGATAGAAATAGTAAGCAACAAAAAAATTATAAGCAACAAAATCATTTTTGAAAAAAGTAATAAGCAGAAAATAATTTTTTATTACTCCACTGCTCTATATTATAGTCATCCTACGAATAAAAATAACAGCTCTGTAGCCCCTAAACAAAGCCCTTTGATGTGCCTTGTCACACTTCACTTCTCAACCTGATCTCTCACAATAGGAAGCATTACTCCCATTTTGCATATGAAGATACTGAAAATCAAGATGAATCATCTACCTAAGTTCTCAGAACCAGTAAGTAGCAGAGCTAGACCTCAACATTCCTACTTTTGCTGCTATGTGGTTGCCATGAGAATATGACTGGGCTGGTCAGGACACATGAGCCATATGATAACCAGGCCACGTTCAAGGACTCCACCTAGCTAACGCACAGCTGACTGCAGATGCGTGAGAGCCCTGCTAAGACTTGTTCAGACCAGCAGAGCCACCACAACTGTATTGCAAAAAAACAAAACAAAACAAAAAAACAGTAAGTGTGGTTTTCAGCCATGAAGTTTGGGAGTGGCTTGTTACACAGCATTACTGTGGTGATAGTCAACTGATACATAATTCAAAGCTGTCAACACAAAAAGCTTCAGCACTGGCAATAACGAGAAGAGAATGAGCGAGAAGAATCCACCGAGAAGGATCCAGCGGCTCAGCAGCACATTAACACAGCACTTGATAAATAAAGTAACTCAAAAAGTTAGGCAATCTTACACGGATTCTGAATAAATATTCAGGTCAATATGGTTCGTTTTACAATAAAAAAAAAAGCAATTCTCCACCCTACTCCAGTGATTTATTTCTACCATGACACTTTATGATTTCTTAATTGTGGTTGTAGAAAAAAATAAAAATTATAAAATAATGGTTCAAAAATCACTAAATCCTATTCTTGTCATCTTGGCACACGTTCTTATTGTTAAGTAACTATTGCTAGTGAAAAGGTTATGATTTTGTTAATAATATTGTGATAACTTAGCAAATGTGATTGGAAATGGAGACATGTATTTATGCTCCAAAATTCTCTATTTTAGAAATGACTTAAGTGTGTATGGTACAGAATCAGAAGCAAGGTTAAGCATGAGACAATATTAAGATATATACTTGGGAGATCCCCACTGAATAGTAGTGCTCCAGAAACATTTTTTAAAAGCATACATGAAATAATGAAAATGCTTAGGAAAGTCTGGTTTCTACATTCCATCAAAGTTCTCTTCTAGCTAAAAATGTGTAATGACCTCAACTTAGTTAGAAATTATCAGTGAAATCATTATTTGGATATTAAATAGCTCCCCCACCCTTTGGCATGTCTTAAATGGTACTTTGTCATTCCTTTGTAGAAGGAAAAGTTTTTGAGTTAGGCAATTTCAACGATAAGAACTACCCTAGTACTATCATGTGTCAGAGTCAAGACCAAATGTTTAATCTTCACAACTGTCAATATGGGATAGACACTGCTATTTTCATTATATGGGTGAGAAAACTAAGACTGTCCAAAATCATACAGCTAATGACTGGTGTAATCAGTAGAACTAAGATTAAACCCAAGCACGCCTATCGTCAAAGCCTATATGCTCTTAAACATTTAGAATTACATACAGTGTCAGACAAATGCCAAGTTATTCTCAATATGGCCAGGTCCTGGACTTACGGAGAATTTCCTCTCTGAGGTAAGTGTGGGAGAATCAGGGTCCAGAGCTGACAACTTCTTCCTTCATCGTCACCTTTCCCTGATAACACATCCCCAACCAGACATGTTGGACACTTACATGGAATTGCTTTATTTCCCTAGAACAATAGGGGAAAATGACCAAAAATTTTTGGAAATTTTACATCTGTTTCTTACTAAAGTGAAAACACCCTCTGATGCCAATAAATACTGACATTCTATATCAAATTAATGAAGAATCCTCATCACACATGAGAAGAAAAAATATATAGCTACCCATAATATAGGTAACAAGAATTAAATACTCAACTTTTGCTTTATATAACATACATATCCAAATTTCTACCAAATTTAATTGAGTCAACCGATGCTGTCATATTAGAGGAAATAACCCCAGCACTTGAAATAAAAGACTATTTAATGTCACAATTTAAAATATTAAACTAATTAAAAATTTTGTTGACCACGTAATACAATATCTCCTTACTAATGAAATAATTTTGATTTCTCAATTCCTCCGGAGTCTAAGCTAATCATTAAGTTATTGAATATTTACTATCATGCACATTTTTAGGTGCTGTAGACATTAACTAATCTGTCCCCATTTCACAGATGAGGGAACTGAGGCTTAGAGAGATTAAGTAACTTGCTTAGTATCACCTAGGCAGTCAGTTCAAAATGCTGACTCTATTACCTCCTTACTGCATTAGGGCCAACAATTTGGAAGAACATTAGAAATTCAAAAAAAAAAAAAAAGAAACTAAGCACCTAAGTACCTAGAAGAGTCAGTCATATTGAGGGTTTTCCAATGACTGAAGGCAATTCCAAATTTGATTCTTTTCTGCTTGGTCCCATGCTCTAAGCTGCTTCTCTTCCCTCACTGGAGTTTTCATAAAACAAGGACTTCATGGATTGTAAATTTCCCTTTCCTCCAGGTATCTGGGTACTTCTTGTGCAGAGAAGAGAAGGAAGAAAAACTCAGCTGCTATCAAGATGAAAGCAATAGGAGGGCTCCGTCAAGGATTCCAGTTAATAATACAGCTTTGTATACTGGAAAGTTGCTTAGAGTGGATCTTAGGCATCCTCGCCACAGAATAAGGGGGGGGGTTAGCAATGAGAGGTGATGGATCAGTTTGTGATCTTGATCTTAGTAATGACTCCACAATGTATATGGAAATCAAATCATCATGTTGTACATTTCAAATATATATAACCATGTCAGTCAATTATCTGTCCTCAATAAAGTCAGAAAAACGAAGATATCCTGCTCAGTGATACCTGTGCGGTTGTCAGGATGACCAACACTTAGAGATCTGTATATTTAATATAATATGCATTACTGATTAATCTCAATTGCTGATTACTAACGACTCTCAATACTAAGTAGAATACTCATACCCTCCGCCTCAGAAGGAAAGCAAGTTTTCTGTCTTCATTTGTCAGAATCCAGCATTTTCGTATTATTTTGGTCCTTTTAATGATTCTGGTGTATTAAGTAACCAAACGGGCAAGACTCATGAAATAAAGCCCTTTTCCCCACTACCAACTTAAATCATTTGGGTGGGTTAATTATTCTCTGGCTCCCGGACAAAAACTCTGGCAGGCTCCACGACTGTTCTGGTTACACTCTCCCAGCTCCCCATTCCCATTAATTAATGTCTTGAATCATGGAAAAGTCATATTGGTTTTATGTTAACACTTCTCTTCCTAGGACTCAAGGACAGAGCTGGGATCGTGGTGGAAGGAAAGGGGTATGACTGATGTATGCACTCTTACCCTAACTAGTTTGGTTAGACACCCCCTTCTTACCCTGCTAACAGGGTTTATGATACTTAAGCTTAGTGAAGAGATAAGGGGAGGGAGAGAAATTCTACCCCTGGTTGCTATAGTTTCTTCTATGTTTCTACTCAACTACAAAATTATACTCTGTATGCCTCATTTTAAGGTCCTGTCTCTGTCTCTGTCTCTAGCTCAGTCTCATTTCCATTTGTCTCTCTGCTTCTGAGGATTCTTCGGAGACCCCTATATTGGATCAGGTCCCCTAGATACAGAGCCCGAGACAGTGATTCTTGTGTAAATAATTTTGGAGGGAGAGCCCCTGAAGAGACCTCAGAGGGACCAGGAGAAGCAGGATGGGACAGTAGAAGGAGCTTAACAAAAACGCTGTTTCAGCTAAGTTTCATCTCAGCCTGATCCCATGGAGACTTCTGGAGCATGCACCACAATACAGAGGTTGTCGGGTCTTAAGGCAAGGCAGCTGAGATTTCATACCTCTACATTTTTTAGTCACTGGCCACAGCAGCCTCCAGATTGTTAGGAGATATTAACTACAAGGCACTTCTGGCCGAGAGGGCCCTTGTCAGCCAAGAGTATTCCTCCAGAGAAGAGGGGCAGCTGTGATTTGCTAGCGGTCAGTACCCACAGCAAACCAAGGACTGGTTGTGCCTCCTCAAGTAAAGAGGATATAAACAGAGCACTACCAGAATCTAACCTCACTCCCGTGACTGGAGTTTTTCTGGTCTTTTGATGGGCAGGGTGTCATTTTCCTGTAGCTCATCTTCTGTTTCTTCTTTAGCACTAAGCATAGATATCCTACCTTCTCTCTGCTAGACTCTGCTCTCCCCACCTGGTAGCCCCTTGAAAAGGTTGTAAGTAGACCCCATGCTGGCTATAGGCTAACCTGAAAATTGTCTGATGAGACCCTGCGTCACTACACTCGACATGTATGATTGGGGATCAGTATTAGCTCTCCCCAAGGGTCCTTCTTCAGGCTCTACTCTCCACTTTCTCAGCCTCTCTAAGTCACTCTAGCTATCCTTGGTGATCTTCAAGAAGAAATGCAGCAGCCATTTGTCTTATGCCTTGGCTAAAACTGGCACAAGGTCCTATTGCAATTTCCTGAGAGCTTAATTTAGAATATTTTCCATACAAAGTACTATTTTTGAGGGATGCAGCACCTGGGAATTACATGACTATCTGGTACCCGTCCCCCACCCCCCGCACATGGCTAGATAAAACTTCAGGAAAATCAGTATAATGGGGACGCCTGGGTGGCTCAGTTGGTTAAGCGGCTGCCTTCAGCTCAGGTCATGATCCCAGCATCCTGGGATCGAGTCCCACATCGGGCTCCTTGCTCGGCAGGGAGCCTGCTTCTCCCTCGGCCTCTGCCTGCCACTCTGTCTGCCTGTGCTCGTTTTCTCTCTGACAAATAAATTTTTTAAAAATTTTTTTTAAAAAATCAGTATAATGATTGTGTGCTAGACCAGGTGCCACTTTCGGCTCTGTGAGACACCAAAATGTTTCAGTTTATTAGAAAAAACTTGAGATTTGGAAAACATAATGTATCAATGGTGAAAATTTGGGGAAGAAAAAAAAAACCAAATCCTGGCAAATCTTGGCTTAAAGCAACAACAAAGCAGTGGTGATGGTTGGTAACAAAGTCCAAGAACTATTGATGTGTCTGATTATACTAGTTGACAGCAGACATTTATTCTAGTAATACCTTTGGACTAAGACTTCCCTACCACACTCCCCCTACATCCATAAAAAGTACTTCTTTCACACCATTTTATTGGGCCTTTTCCAAAACAAATAAAAACATAAATTAATTATACTTGTAATTACCAAAAATTAGAAACAAACGTCCCTCAACTGGGGAATGGATAAATGGATCGTGGTATGGCCACACAATGAAATACTACTTAGCAATAAAAAAGGAGGAACTACTGACCAAAGCAACAACAGGGATAAATCTCAAATGCATTATTCTACATGAAAGGAGCCAGATCCAAAAGGCTACATAGTATATAATGCCATTTATATGAAATTTTGGAAAAGACAAAATTATAGGAAAAGAAATCAAATCAGTGGTTACCAGGTACTGATGGAAAAAGCTCCAAAAGGCTATATGAGAATCTGAAAGGTGATAAAATTGTTCAATACCCTGATTGTGGTGATGGTTAAAAGACTACCTACATTTGTTAAAACTTAAAGAACTGTAGACTTACAGAGGTAAACTTTACTGCATATAAATTATACTTAAATTAAAAAAAAATACTGCATGGCTTAGTAATGAACCTTTGTTACATAATAACCAAAATAATTTTAAAGTTAAAAACATAAGTAATATACTTATTGATCACTTTTAAAATTCCTGCCCATTTTTAATTTGTAATCATCAGAATCCTAAAGTCTAAGAGAAATTTCAAAATATTTTCTTCTCAAGAAATTGATTTTAATCTATGATAAATTCCTCTTTACGAATAGTTAATCCCAGTTCATACAAATCAGATTGTTAATTTATTGAAAAGCCATTTAAAGCAGTTCTCAAAAAAAAAAAATCAATCCAACTAACTACCTGTTTTAATAGGTCTCAATGATTCTTTTATAAGAAACTTGTTCAAACGTTGTGTCTTGAACCTGTTCTAATGACCCAGTAGCAGGTGGAAACAAAACTAAGCCTATCTTTTTCTGATTTCTTTCCTATGGAAAGTCTTTATTGCATCTACATTTCTGGGATTGACAAAGGACCTGACACTTGATAGGAAAAGGTTGAACTCAAGACAACTTCTTCAATGAGAAAATGAAATTCGTATACCACATTTTTTTCCTACCACATAGCTCACCAGTTCCAAAGCATATGTAAATTCATGGCAGGGATAGGTATAGAACCAAATCAAGAGTAGCCAAATCAGTAATAAGATTTTATGGTATTAAGACAGCCTGTTTTCCAGGGAAGCTCCACCAATCAATGCTTTTCACGGAGTCCAAGAATCTATGAAGAGAATTATGGTCACTTTCTTTGCTTTGTGGCAGAGTTCAGTAATAGCAAAGAGGGGTCATTTTCAGTGGGACAATGAAAAATGAAAATCAAAATGCTTAAATAATGCAAGAATAAAGAATGTGCCACTTCTCTAAGACTTAACACATACTCTATATAAAAAGCATGCTTTATGTAATATTGGGAAATTTCTGTATAATAAGTTAATATATTCAATAATATAATATTTACCAATATAATATCTGTATATTTCTGAGAAATACAGAGATTGAGTATAACTTGAATAAATCCAACTAATTCAAAACACTATAGTTAACAGCTAGAAGTATGCACCTGGGTTCAGAAAATTGTATACATAAAATCTTACCTTTTTTTTTCCCTAAAAAGAAACAAGCCTGGTGGACATTCTATATGACCCTCCTGCTTGATTACCCTTTGTGGGTGGCATCAACCTGTGTGCATTTGTGTGTGTGTGATAAGGGGATATTGGATATTCATCCAATATTTCTAGCTATATGGGGGCCATAACTTTGTCTTTTGCCTCTGTCTCCCAGGTCCCTTAACAGATACACAACATATGAGATCAAACAAGTCTGGAATGAATCAGTGAAAATGCATGAAAGTTGAGATAAAAACCAACCTTAAGTATTGATAGTGAGAGCTAACATTTATTGAGTGTTTACCATGCATGGTCACTGCCCTGGGTATCCCACACATGTGGTCTTATTGAATCCTCGTATCAACTTATGAAGTAGGGACCATTATCACCTCCATTGTACTGGGAGGAGGTTGTAAAGTTAAGTAATGTGGGATGCACAGGTAATCCATGATGGAGTTTAAGTTCAAACCCAAGCACTCTGTATTTGAAGTCAGTTGTCCTAACTACTTTATAATATCATCTCACTAGTTAAGTTAGACTACAATACTCACAGGCAAGATAGATATACACAAATGCCATATTTTGCTCAATTCTTATGAAATGACTACCATATGAGTACATGATTAGTACTATCCTTTCTAATTTTCTTCCTAATTTCCCCTAATTTTCTTTCTAATTTGTTCAAAATGAAACAAACTATCATGTAAAAAAATCACTCAAGTACCTGGTTATTTCTAGACTTAGTTGATGTAACTATTCTCAGCAGACTATATTCATTTTATCTGCAGGTTTTAAATGACATGTTAGCCTTTCTGGCCCGTGTTTTGGGCTAAAGATAGCAATTATGTTCCACAGATGAAGGTCACAATAGGGAATGCTCCATCTAAAAAGTAGGACTTTTAGAGACATCTGGAAAGAGAATGCATGGATGTCTTTAAATTTTAGGCTCAAGATACAAAATCTGGTTTCAGTTGCAATTCTATTTATCCACACCTTTCAGGAAAGCATTTATTCAGTAAGGCATGCTTCATAGTATCCTCAGAGCAAACACAATCCTTCTGTTAGCAATATTCGACATTTAAAAGCATAATATTTATTATAATCAAATTGAGAGAAAAATTGACCAGCTTAAATAAATGTTCTATTTATTAATGCATGGATTAGATTAATTTCCACATCAATCTTCTTTTTGCTAGAAAAACTCAGACAGAAGCAGGAAAGAGAGTCACTATGGACATTCGTCTGAAAGATTTCATTATATCACTCCACAGAAAAGGATGGAGGGGAAAAAAATAACTGTTAGGTTCACTGCATGGATGGTCCCAGTTAATGGCCTCCTTGTAACTCTGTCTTCTGCCCTGTGACTACACTGCCATCTCTCTTATCCAGAGACAATGTCTATTCCTCCTCCACTTATATCTGGCTGACCTGTGACTTGCTTTAGCCAGCAGAATGCTAGCCAAAGTGACACTGTCCTAGTTCCAATTTAGGCTTCAACATACCCACATGCCTTCCATGCTTTCTCTCTCTCTCATTCTCCCTCTCTTTCTCTCTCCCTCTACCTCTCCTTCTTCCTCTCTGTGTATCCCTCAGTACCCTGTCTCTGCTCTCTGAATAGGCCAGTCAGTTTAGGATGAGAAATGATTAGGGTAGGGGAGAGCTGAAGCACCCCAGCCAACAGCCAACCAACCCTTCAAACCAGAGCAGCTTAGCAGATTAATGGCTGACCATATATACAAGGGGGCCAACCGAGGCCAGAACAACCCAGTATAGCCCACCTTAAATTACTGATCCACAGAACAGACACTCAACAAATGGCCATTTAAGTCACTGTGTTTCAGGATGGTTTGTTATACAGCAAAAGCTAACTGATACAGTCTCTGTTATGAGAAATATAGTAATAATAATTCAAGCAATATTTTGAAATTTGCAGCAGGCTTTTAAACATCAACTTTATGAACTATTCATATCCCACAGAAGAAATTAAACTGCCATTTAACATGAAGTATAAAAATATCTTAATTTATTTCCCTTGACATATTTTTTATATATTCCTAATTCTCAATAAATGTATTGGATTGAACTGGATATCTCACTGTCTTTAATAACTCAGTGTTTTATAAGAATACACTAGAAAAAACTTTAGGCTCTTCTGGATTAAAGAACAATAGTGTATGATATATAAAATTCTTAACATTTTTTATCAACATTTAATATAAAAATTGCTAAGTCAAAGGATAACCAACATGTTCTTAAAAATTTTGAAGGGTTAGGGTTAGGGCAATGGCATTCACTATTATTGGATTTATTTTGTTCTGTTTTTGAGCAGTGATTTGCAAAACATTTTATATTTCCATCCAGTCTATGTGTAAATGTATACATATTTACATATATGTATACCAGGAAATCATCTCAAAACAATATTTATCCTTAAGTATATCTAGTATTTTCTAGTATGCTCTGATATATTCTATTCTGCTTATTTTTCTTTAATGCTGGTCTCCAGCCAAAAAACTGATTTCACAACCTACTCACGGGTCAAAACCTCTAGTTTGAAAAACACTGGTTTATGAGTTAGTTTTCATCTGCTATGAATCACAATCATTGGAAAACCTTTCCATGATAAAATACTTGCCTAAGGGTTGAGCTGTTCTTCGCTCACAGTTAAGACTTTTTCTTCATTCTTGGTGGTCACAGGTAGCTTTTCCAATATAGCAATGACAACGATTAACAACTACCTAGTGCATTTGAGATTACAAAGCATTTTTCATATTTATTACCTCAAATGTCCATTGGGTTAATTGCCAAAGGAAACACAATGTTTTACAATTAAGTTCAATTCTAGGTAGATCTGTAATTTTATTATTCAAGATAAAGTGAACCTTCAGCAAGTAAGACACATCACACCATTTTCCTATGTCCTGATAATGTGGTTAGTTTTGAATGTGTGATACGCAGAGACCTTCTGGAAAAGGTACAGATTATTTGAATCAAAAAGCTTCTCATGGTTATATAAAATAAGGTAACTGTGTTATATTGCAGTTTTCAATAAACCTACATATGAGTGGAGTTTCGTTTTGTTTTTTTCTTGATAAGTTAGAGTGCCTTGGAAAAGAGGGGTCTGATCTATAGTCAACTCCTAACAAGTTCTAGCAAGTCACTCATGTTACCCGTATTTTCTTGATTACTTTATTTTGAACAACAGAACAATATTTGGGGAAGATACCTCAGCCTGAAATTACCTCAATTAATCTAAGTTTGGACACTTTAAAAGTTCTTTACTTAAACAGAACTGGTATAACAGAAAGTAAAAAATAATAATAGTAATAACATGGATTTAAGAATTATTCCCAGGTGGGCATGACCTCACAATTGCAAATGCTTTATATAAATTAAAAGGACCTTTTCAGGGTTACTTCAAAAATCAATACAGTAAGTGGTTTCATAGATCGCCCCCCCCCTTACATATACAGGATTAATGGCAAAAAAATCCTACCCTATTTTTTGTAAATGATACTTATGGCTTGGGCTAAAATTTCCCATGATTGTATCATAGGGTTTCTAAGATTGCAACATCTCAAACAATATAAGTAGAAGTGGATAACATTTGTTCTGGAAAACTCTATTAGATGACTCCCAAAGATGCTCCAGTGACAACAAAGGCAATGTGCCCAAAAGTCATTTGAAAATTTGGGGGTAAAACTTCTATAAAATGAGTAAGAAAAAAGCAGTCTTCATTAAAAACAAAAACAAAAACAAAACAACAAAAAAACAAAACTATTCTTTCATATAACATCTGACCCAAATTATATATATAACAGAAACTGTTATCCATCAATTCAATATTCATCTCTTCTTCTTTGTAAATATAATCCCAATTTTATTTAGATCAGCAATGCATTCAGCCCAGGCAATGAATCATGATTTCTTTTTTTTTTCTTAATTTTTAAAGATTTTATTTATTTATTTGTCAGAGGGAGAGATAGAGAGCACAAGCAGGGGGAGCGGCAGGAAGAGGGAGAAGCAGGCTTCCCGCTGAGCGAGGAGCCCGATACAGGACTGGATCTCAAGACCCTGGGATCATGACCTAAGCTGAAGGCAGACACTTAACTGACTGAGCCACCCAGGCATCCATAATTTCTTAAAATTGTTGATGCTCAATCATGATGGCCAATGATAGTCACCTGGGAATAATTATGGCAGTCTAGTATTGGTAGAAGGGCAACCCAGTGGATCCAAGGGATGTCCAGAAACAGACCCACACATATAAAGTCACTAAACAAGGCTGCCAATAAATCTGGACATATGGTAACCTAAATATAACAAGGCAGAACAAAACTATAATGTCACCATAGATAACTGTTTTATCTCAAGCCTATTGAACTGATACTAATTTTAGCCATGAGAGGAAGACATGGTATAGATAAAGGCTGTACCCTCCATGCCCTTCTCCTTCAAATAGTATGTGGACGGGCCAACGAATTTCTACACTCAGTGCTCTACACCACAGAAGTAAATGAAGGATAGTGAGAGGGTTAATTAAGTAAGGATTCTATCTGCCTTGGTGCGCTAATGAGGTATTATTAAAAGCAACCTTAGGAAGAATATAGTCCACAGCTGTATTGTTTAGGCATGAAACAGCTATTGAATAAAACTGAAACCTTCTTCAAATCAAAGTTCACATTTATCCTAATGTTATGTACTATCACTGGATCAGAATGAGCCATTGCCCATTTAAAAGACCTGCTTTTCATCTTTTCTTCCTCTGCCCCAATGCTGTGCAGACATTATAGAAAGGAGGTGCCATATAAGATTTTCTTGGTGTTAGTGACCCTGCAAAGCTCCAACACAGGATTCACTAAAATGTAGACATGGTTTTGTCAAGTGACTCCAGCAGTTTCACATCATCTGAGAGACCTGGGTAAGTGTCCATTACAGACAGGAAGAGCTACACTCCCACTGGGCACCAAGACCAGTAGCTGTCCGATGCTCTGAGATGTCCCTTGGAAGAACAGCTTGGCCAAAGACAGTACATCCATGCCTAGCTGTATCTGGAGCTCCCAAATTCCCCTCCAAGTTTCTTTCCTTTCCATTCTATGATGGATGTACCACCGTATCCTCACTCTCTCTTCACCCGTATTTCCTAACTACCTCTTTTCCAGTCCGGAATATCTGAAGTTGCAAACTGAGTCTTCAAGTAACATCATGAAGGCCTTTCAGAACTTCCTGCCTTTTCCAAGCATTTGCTACGGGCATGTTGTCAGTGTTGACCTATGAGTGAAAATATTCATACCTACGTTCCTAAGGCTAGTGCAATAGAAGTTTTTCATTTATGGACATTCTCAATTCCAGTCATCTTTACTGCAACAAACAAATCACATTATCTCAAACTTCACCATAAAATCTGTCCCAACTCTGAATGTATTATGGGCAAGAAAATCTGGGTTTGAGTCTTATTTACAAGTGTGTAATCTGTGTTGTCGGAAAATTCTCTTTCCTGTGTTCTTAGCTGTAACAATGACTCCCAGAAGGGCACATGCCCTTCTAACAACTGGCAGGCAACTAAGATACAATCCACTTTGAACAGTATACACAGCTTTTTGTGATCTCACCTTCACCCAACCAGACCTCCCAGCTGCAGCCATTCCTCGCCTTGGATTTCCAGTAACGCAGAGTAACTAGTAGACCTGGGAGCTTGACAAGCCTTTGTGCTTTTGACTGCTTGTTTCCCTGCCTTGACTGCCTCCCCAAGCTCTTATCCACCAGGCAAACTCCCCTCTATGCAGTGAGCTTCAACTCCAAGGTGAACCTCCTTATTCTCCCAGACTAGCCCCTCATCAGCCCTACATTTTGTATCTACCACAATGCTTCTGTTTGTGTCTCTTCTATAAATTCTGTGAATAAAAGGAACTACGTCTTTCTAGCTCTGAATCCCAGCAGATAGCAAAATCCATGACATATTGTTCGGGCTCAATAAATATCTGTGGGCTGACAGCCTCCAAGCAAGATGAAATGCACCAGTGCCCTTGCCCCCACCCCACCCCTGCCCCACGCCGATCCAGCAGCCAGCAAGGACCATGGTGTACTGTTGTCAATACATATCTGTTGACTGACAGACAGAAATAAAAAAATGAGATGCATCAGTTGGCTAAAGGTTTAAAACGGAACTTCTGTAAATATATGTTACTGGTAGTTCTTCCCACTTTGATTAGACCGTAGATTAACGGATTTAAAAAAGAAAAAAGGTTAAAAAGGCCACTCAAAGATGGCAGAAGATATGATAATGAGTATCTAATTACCAACTACATCACAGATGCAAATTTATTTGAAGCACAAGGTCACAAAGCCAACAGATCACAAATAATAGAGAAAAATAAATGAGATTGTAACATGGAAGATGAGGTACTTACAGTGGCAATTTGTGCCACATGATCAGCACATGATTTTCTCTTTAATCAACTCATGAAAAACTGCAAAGAATTAAATGGGAACACTAATGGAGTAAAGACCACCTCTGACACCCAACTTGAAAGCATCCTTCTAAGGCTGCATTGCTCATCTCCAGTGTCAGATTTTCACAGACATAGGGTGATGCCCATCAGATATGGAATGATAGGCTTAAGTTTAAATCCCAATTTTCAACAACTCCCTGTGTGTTTGATTTTTCCAGCCGTGTTGGAGAAAATGCACACGTTCTCGCATTCTCAATTAATTCTACACTCAATGTACTAGGCCAAAGATTGAAGTGACTTGGCTTTCCTGTTAATACTTTGCACCTAAAACAATGACAGTAATTCTCTGGCACAGATTTGAGCCTCAATTCCTCGGGCTTCTAATCCACTGTCCTTATGGTCATAAATTTCAAATGGGTAACAATGGAAGCATGTATAATTAGGGGAAGGCTCAGCTAATATGCTCAAATAGTGACATCAGAGAGATGGCACAGCAACCTGCCAGTTATCAAAAGAAACAAATTGTGGCTCAAGGCCTTCTGGTTATGGGACTCATTGGAGCCACATACGCAGACTGTCTTTGCCACTTAATACTGACAAACATAAAGACATGGCTTCAATGGAGACACAGATTTTGGAGTGGATGTGACCCAAAATCACAGAGAAGCGCACAGCAAAGGGAAAATGGCTCTCCATTTTGTGATACCTTCTGTCAATCAAAAGAGGTGAAAAGATGCCATATCATTTCAATAGCCTTCATAATTAATTTTGGCATCTTACCAACATTCATCATTTATGATTCTGGTTCCCATTCTCATGCAGCTTCAGGCAAAATTTCCTTTCCAATTGCTTCCACTGATGGACAGGTCCTTAACCCAGACAAGAATGGAAGAAGGATGACAAGCCATGCATCACAGATAAAGTGTTTTATTAACTTACCTCCAAAGTCTTGAAAAAATTCTTATCAGTCATTTCTAATTTCTCATGAGACCCCAAAGTGAGGAACATTAGTTCAGTTTTTCACAAATATAAGTGCCTTTGTTAGTATGCCAAAGACTACGAACAGCTCTTTGGAAATTTGCTATTTCTAATAATTATTTCTTATTTGAATCAAATCCTCAGATTTTTTTTCAATATTACATTTCCTCAACTAAAAGACTATAACTGAAGATTTATGCCACCACAATACTTCATTTTGATTTTGACAAGTGAAACAATATTTCTCAAAAGAGGAATTTCAAAATTCCTTCTGAATTCTGAAAATTTCCTAAAACTCTCTTTGCTTTTTTTCCCCCTAAGCTCCTCGTCCCTAAAAAGCTGTAGTTAAGGGTGCCTGGGTGGCTCAGTGGGTTAAAGCCTCTGCTTTCGGCTCAGGTCATGATCCCAGGGTTCGGGGATCGAGCCCCGCTTCGGGCTCTCTGCTCAGCAGGGAGCCTGCTTCCTCCTCTCTCTCTCTCTCTGCCTGCCTCTCTGCCTACTTCTGATCTCTGTCTGTCAAATAAATAAATAAAATCTTTTAAAAAAAAAAAGCTGTAGTTAAAACAAAAAGTCTGTGCCCTTATGGGGTGCCTGGATGGCTCAGTCGGTTAGGCGTCTGCCTTCAGCTCAGGTCACAATCTCACGGTCCTGGTATCAAGCCCTGGGTTGGGCTCTCTGCTCATTGGGCAGTCTGATTCTCCCGCACATTCTCCTTCTGTGTTCTCTCTCTCTCTCTGAAATAAATAAATAAAATCTTAAAAAAAAAAGGTACCCTTTGAGATGTAAATCACTATTTAGCCATTCTTTTAGAAAAAGGATAGTCCTATATGGCCGAAAATTAATCACCAGTTGTTTCCTTCTACAAGGGATGATAGTAAAGCTGATTCTTGAACACGATCCTTTTATCCCTAATGCTCTAATCAAATACCCCTAGCCACTTTCACCTCACGTCTGTCAGAAGATTAACTGGAGGGACTGAAGCTTGACACAGATTTCCTGGGTGTTTGATCTTCACAAATAGACTTATTGCTGTTGCTGGACACTGCTTTAATAGCTACTCACAAACATAATCCATGACTTTGACCTCAATGTTAACCTTGCTTTTCCCTCAAGAAGCCCACCATTTAACAAGAGATTTGTTTATCTGATCCCTATAAACTCTGAGAGGATGCAAAAGATTCTCTTCTTGCCTGCCTAGATCTGCCACCTCCATCCATTCTGTAGGCCCCATGTACCCACCCCTAGCTTCTACATTCTTTATTCCTAACAGCTTATAACCGCAGCCTTCTGTGGTAATTCTTCTCAGTCTCCTGGAGCTACATATGAATATGGAGAGCTGAAGTGCCTGGGAAGTTACACCCCACCAGGACAGCCCCTAGGCAATGAGAGACAGGTGCAGGATTATGAAAGGAAAGCTCCCCTGACTCAAGGAAAATAATTTGAGGTAGGATTACACTCTATGGCACCTCAAGGGATCATGCTGATGTTGGGCCTCCCCTGAAATGGAGCCTTTATTTGGTTTCTTCTTCACCCCTGGCCTGATTCTACCACTCCTTTGCCATTCTCTCCTGGTACCCTTCCCTAAAATTCATCTGAACACAATCCACTTCTCGGGATTTGCTTCTGGGGAACCCAGATTAAAAAAGAGGGATGGAGGGAGAGCTGTTTGGTCACCAGGAGGAGAGGGAGAGAAATAAGAAGAAAGCTAATTATTTACAGACTATTGACTCTTTCCAGACCCTGCACTAGGCACTTCGCATGTATTATCTCATGGGATCTTACCCAAGGGCAGTTAACACATCTATCATATCATCTGGACACTATAAAAGAGTCTCGAAAGCTAAGGTGGAGAATCACAAGGAAGTCTACACAAATGATCCTCTGTCCTGTAGTCATCACTTTTGATCTAAGAAGGCCATTTTCCCATTCTGCGCTCTTGCTTCCAAGAGTAATAATAATGAATATTTATTGAGCATTTATTACAATGTGCCAGTCTACTCTGTGTGTATGTGTACATGTATGTGTGTGTGTTATATTAAATTGTCTATGACCATACATCCTATAAGTAGCAGAGGTGTAATAGGAATCCCAGTCTGGCCAATTCCTGAATCCATGCTTTCATTTACTGTGCCATGTGACTACAAACCAATGAAAAAGGAACATTCACTAAACACCTATTTTAACACGGTTTTCTAAGGCTCCTAATGCAAAGACACCACCAATTCTATGCGGCCAGGCTTCCCAGAAGAAATGTTTTGTTGAAAGATGTTATGTTATGTTATGTTATGTTATGTTATGTTATGTTATGTTATGTTATGTTAAAAATGTTATGTTGATGTGTTAATGAATATATCATGTTAAACCTTCAAAAAAATTAAGAGAGATGGTTTCTAAGAAAAACCTGAAAGTCAACTTAGATGATATACATGGTCAAGGACCAATAAATGAGAAACTCTAGTATCTCAGTCCATGAACCCTTTATGAAACATGATACTTTCCTGTGCCTCAGTTGACTTATCTACTAAATGGTTATGGTTCTTTAGTACAATGGGGCAAGGATCCTGAGAATTGAGTATGATATTGTAGGTTGCTGAAGGTGTAGGAAGGGTACCCTTCTTGGAAAAAAAACCAGAACATGATCTTCAGTAAATGTACAACTTACACACATTATCAGCCAACTAAGTTGGAGAACTTGGTTTTGATACATGGATTATGTTGCCAAACAGTCCTCCTCCCTGGAAAAACCACAACATAATGCCCAAGAAATAGAGATTAAAATCATCCAGTACAGAAGGATTTCAAGAACATGAGAATAGCTCTGAAGTGGGGGGAATTTTGGTCCAGCTTAAATATTCAGAGCAAGTGGGCCACTATCTCAGAAAGAAATACCCCCCCCAAACCACCAGCTGTTGGCAAACTATAGAGTAAATATATAAAAGATATTCTCAGCAGAAAACAGACACACACACACACACACACACATGCACGCACACGCACACAGTACTCATAAGAAATCGGTGTTAGAGCTCTATGGACTGAATTAAACGAGTAAGTATTGTTTCTCTTTTGTTCCCACACTGAATGGGATAGCTGCAATTATTCATCACCCTGTATCTTTGCCTCTCTGCCATGTGACTTGGCAGCAATTCCCAGAACGTGGCTGAAGCTGGATTTGCCTTGTGACTTGCTTTGACTTACAGAAGGTGGTAGAAGCCATGGTATGCTGATTCTAAATGTAGTCCTCCAGAATTCTCATGTTTCCAATCTCCCTCTTGAAACCAAACCACCACTATTTGCATGAGCTTGGGAAGCCTGCCGGAAGATGAGAGCCTCATGGTCGAATTGTCCCCAATATCCTAGTTTAACGTCTGCAGATCGCCAGAGAAGCCTTGCTCAACTGACCCAGCACTTAATCACCTAATCTGAGTGAGTCCAGATGAAACCAGAAGAACTACCTAGCTGAGCCCAGCCCAGATTGCTGACTCACAGAATCATGACCCACATACATGGTTATAGTTTTAAGCCATGACTTGGGATGTTTTCTTACACATAAATAGTTATTGATACACATCCTTTCTTTTGTTTTTAGATTTTAATATTGCTCATGATTTACAATGTAATTACAGAATGTTCTTGAGAAACCATTATATTTTATATTATCCATGTTACTCAGGTATAAAATAAAGTGTCCAGTGAACATATTTGAGAGACAATAATGCATGAAAGATAAACATCACAGGCCCTCAAGTGGGCTAAGCAGGATTTGAATCTGAGATCTCCTGCTGACTTTATGTAAGTTACCTCAATTTTTCTCATCTGAAATATGGGAAAAAAATAATACATAGAATCTCACTTGGTAAGAATTTAATGTATATGCTACAGGTTCTTAGAACAGTGTCTGCCATACAGTAAATCTATGATAGTTAACAATGGCAAAAATCTCCCCATCATAACAAACATATATACTCCGATATACCTTTTTTGTTTTTAGAGCTACCTATAATGGGCGGGTAGGGAAGGCATAAATTTATCCCCCTCTGAGGAATGAAAAGACCTGGGCTCAGACAAGTTAAGTGACATAACCCTGGTTACTGTTTCTGAGTCTAAAATTCTCTCATTGAAGGTCACTAAAAAAACCATGCTCAACCAAAACTCACACACAAAGGTTTGGTTGAAGAAATTATGGCATGTCAACACCATGGACTATGGACTAGACCACTATGAAATAACACTTGACTTGCAGGAATTTCCCCGGAATTTTGTTGGGAGGATAAAAGCAAGATGCAGGAAATATGTATGATACACCCTTTTTGTAGCACAAAGACAAAGAAACCTGCACTTATCTCTGGATGTGTGTGTATACACACATATATCTATAGGTATATATAATAATCATGCCTTATTATTGAACTTAAAGAAAATTATGTAGGACCACACAATAGGTTTGCAATAAGCAGGGAAGTAAAATGGGTAGAAGAAACAGAAAAAGCATCTCGCCAAAAAATCTGCCCTTAAAAAAATGTAAGCATCCATATGATCCTATTTATAGGAATGATTATATAGATATATAGATGCAAAAATTTTTTAAGAAAAAAGTGCCTAAAATTGAATTCTTCCCTTTCTCAATTTAACTGATATAATGTGGTATAAAAGATAAAAATACTATTACTTGTTCTACAGGCCAAAAAAAATTAGGACCTCTGCTAAGCCACTCTATTTTAACTCCTTTGCAGTAGAACAAATTTACCTCTTTGCAATAAATATAGGCAAGTTAAAGCCCCTTTGTATTTTCCTGAATACTTAAATTGTATCATCTCCTCCCCAGCTTGGCCCAGGATCAACTTTTTGCATTAGACTTAACCTCTGTCTTCTCTGAGGAATCAGAAAGAACAAAAGTAATTTGTTGTGATTCGTTTTGAGACATAAAACGCATATCGCATGTTTACTGTAGTGTGGACACAGTTAAGAACTCTAACCTCAAGTGCACAAGTGAGTGAATGTTTACATCCATGGAGCCCCCATTAGGACCAAACTCTAGAACACTTCCATAGGATCCCAAAATTCTCAGGTGCCACTTTCTAACATTACCTACCACAGGAAAGTGGCTTACTACTCTGACCTCTATCACCATTGATTAGTTTTGCCTTTTCTTGAATTTCATACAAAAGAAATCACATTTATCTTTTGGGTATGGCTTCTTTCATTCAACATGATACTTACGAGATTTCATCCATATTGCAGCATGCATAAATAGGTCATTCTTGCAATGTGTTTATCCATCCTCTTGTTGGTAGACAACTGGGTTATTTGCAGTTTGGGACAATTACAAATAAAAATATTCTGAACGTTCTTTTGTCTTCCAAAGAGCATATATGCTCATTTCTCTTAGACTCATACGGTAGCCATGTGTATTGCTTTAATTAATACTGATAAACAGTTTTCCAAAGTGGTGGCAACCAATTCACACTCCCACCAGCAACAATGAGAGTTCTAGTTATGCACATCTTAGCCAAAACTTGATATTGTCAGTCTTCTCGATTTTCATCATTCTGGTGGGCATGCATCACAGTATTTATCATTCTAAGTTTGTTATATTAATTTTACCATAAAAATTCTCTGATACAAAGCAGTATAAATCTGATCATAGTAGAAACCAGTTCTTTTAATTCTTCAAAAATTTGACAACTATAGGATTTGCCATATTTACTTTTGAGGTAAAGCATAAAAATAAAGGGGAAATCAAAATAATAGCATACAAATACATTATTAACAATACACTACTTTGGGGATATTAGATACCATTTGTTTTCAATTCTAAGAAAACCGTTAAAAACAATTATTATAAGCTTTTAGTATTTGACCTTATTACAGGTTTTGGAGAGGAAAGTTTTCTCAGTTTTTGATTCCACATCCAAGTTACAAGGCATTCTTATGGGCAGTGCATATTCTTAATGAATAAAATAGAGTGGTTTTTAGGAATTAAAGTGATTGTAAATCAGATCTGAAGTTAAATTAAGTAACCACTACAAAGCATATGGCTTGTCTCCTTAAAGGTTCTATTTATATCCTTTGGATGACAACCATTAAGCAGTACATAGTTCCCTTAGCCCGAGTTATAGAGATCTAAAAATATATTTCCTGGCTTCCACCAGGAACTGGCAGTCTCAAAAAGGAGTTCGTGGCTTGGCCAAAACACAGCCATTCTTTCAGACCAGTGTTGTCTGCACTTGGGAACAGCTAGGTCCCATTAGTACAAGAGGAAGAAATATTTACCCCTGTGTTTAAAAATTAACCTTTTCCCATTTTGCCTTTGTGGTCTAAGGAACACTTAGGGAATCCCTGGCCATGAGCCAAGCACAGGCTCTTAGCTTTATCCACAGTAAACATTTTACTTGCTTCTAGAGTCTTCCGTAGTGGAGGGAACTCTTGCATTACCACTATACTTCCACACGTATTAAGTCATGATATTTTTCAGATGTTTTGGTCTTGAATCGCCACTTCATGACTTGATCTATCCATCTGGAAGTTCAGGAAAATCCTGTCACAAACTCAGAGATGGCATGTCCCGCAATGATATAAATCTGGATGGTAGGCCATTGGCCATTGACTCCCCCACATTCCTCAAAAGCTCACCACCCACCATCTCTCTAACTTCAAGCTAACATGGCTTCCTGTCTTAGTCAACCCACTTTGCACACCTCACCTGCAGCCTTATGGTCACTATTTACATGCCACCGTTGAATAGTTGAATCTGAAACATTTCCCCTAACAGATGTGTCATCATCTCTCTCCTGACAATCAGATTCCTTCTCCTGTTCTTTATCTCCCAAAGGCACACAATCTCATCCAATCCCTGGGGCTGAAAACTCCCCTCTCTTTATAAACAATAAATCATTCTTGTCCTTCATTCTAAGTTTTCCTGTCTCCTCCCAAATCACCATTTCTCTCCCGAATCTCAAAGTCCAGTTATTTCACTATATGTCACTATGCCGTAGCTCACCTCTGTGCCTCAGTCTCCCCACCCTTTCAACTCACCCCACACCACCCTTTCATCTTTCTACCCTTCCCCTTTCAATTAGAGAGTCAAGTTCATGTGTTTCTACTGGACCTTCAACTACTCCATAGTTAGTCTGACTATATGGACCTCCCAAATGCTCCTTGTGATTCAAATGCCAATCATTTCCTTCTTAGAGAAGCTGCCCAGGCCAAATGATCAAAATATCAAACACCCTGCTCCCATACCAAGGTGAGTGAGCATTTGAAGTCATTCCCCTCATCACAGCTGAGGGATCCAGGGATGGACATCTGGCCCTTGGAATCTGGCACTGAGGCTCAGTGATGCTAGTGTATCTCTGCTGTGGTGGGGTGGCCACACACTGGGCATAGAAAGCAAGCCATTCTGCAGACAAACAAAAATGCATGTAGCAGGGAAGTCAAGAGAACTAGGGAAGAGACACAAAGTTCTCTATAGACACACGTGGGAGTCATCTGAGCTCCTGACTCTTAAGTTCTGGTTGCTGTTTTTCATGAGGTCCCAGTGAGTTTCTTGCCAAAGCCTTTATCCTTCAAAATTACACCTTCCAAAGCCAGTTGGACGGGGCTCTGTTCCTTGTAAATAAATCTGAATAAACTGCATTTGAGCACCATGCCTCTCTTCTTGTACAGAATCTCCTCCCCTCTTTAAACACTAAAGAACATCCTCCCTCTTTATCTAATTGTTGGCCAGCTTTTTTTTTTTTAATTTATTTGACAGACAGAGACCACAAGTAGGCAGAGAGGCAGACAGAGAGAGAGGGAGGAAGCAGGCTCCCTGCTGAGCAGAGAGCCCGATGCGGGACTCGAGCCCAGGACCCTGGGATCATGACCTGAGCCAAAGGTAGAGGCTTAACCCACTGAGCCACCCAGGCGCCCCTGTTGGCCACCTTTTTGGCATTAACACAGGCTATACCTCTTCCAAGAGGCTCTTTTTGCTCCAGTTTTCACTGGTTTCTGCCAAGGTGGGAGACAGGGTGACAGAAAGAAAGAGGCTTGGGAGCCTCAGTACTTACTTGTTATATAACCCTCCTCTCTCTCAGCCTCCATTTCCTGATAGGGAAATCAAGTAAAATATTTCTTGTGATCCTACACTAGATAACATACGTGAAAATGCCTAGCCCACTTCTTAGCCTCTGTTCAGTGCCCACTGAATATTTTATCACATTCCTATATATATATATATATATTTTTTATTTCTACAGAACTTTGTATTGCATTCATTTCTTGTATCCATTCATTACTGGATGTTTGTTATTCCTACATAAATCTGCTCCACTGTCAAGCTGATACTAGCTGGCGACAAAAATATAAACAGTTATCCAGAAATATATTGATGTGGGCCCAATTATCTTCAAATATGGGAGAGTTCAAGTGATGTGTTCCTCCAGCTCAAGAGGCAAACAGAACCCAAATGAAGTTAACTGAACGCCCAGCCGGGACCACCAACCTATTTACAACCTGACCTGACCCCAGCTATGGAAGGATCCTTGGAGAGTGAACCTAAACTCCATTAAAATTACTTTTTCTAGAATGTAAAGACTCCATTTTTCAAATATAATACTTGTGGGTTTTTTTTTTCATCAATTTACTCTGCATATTTTCTTACATTTGGAAATACACCAAGTGAAGAAATAAAGATAGATTCTGTTGATAAGCTCATGAAAATGAAATTTCTAAACCAGGAGAATTTCAATTATATTAGGAAACACTCGAACCATGAAAATTTTAGCAGATGTAAGAGTACAAGATCCCAGAACCTGGGAAAATAACGTAAAGCAGACAAGTAAAGAATCTGCGTTTATAATCATTTCCCATAACCCCTAAATTGAGAACTATACTTCTGTTATTCTTCAACCCATTGATTTAAATGACCAACCAGAACTGGTTTTGCCAAGGTGGCAAAGGAGGGGAAAAATACGAGGCAAAGTTTAAAGGCAGCTAGTCTCACACACATATTTGTTTATCCTTCTCTACATTTTCTAAAAAAAAATTTGGTGTGGGCACTAGAAATCTATCAGGGAGACAGGACATCTGATTTCCATTCCTTAGATTTTTATGATATTTGGCAGGCTATCTAATCTCTGTGCCCCATTTTGCTCATTCCTAAAACTGAAAGGTTACTGGTGTAAAAGAAAATTAGTACATTAGTATAATCACTTTGGCGGGTAATTTGGCAATGCTTATTAAAATTGAAAATGCAAACACACTCTGGTCCAGCATTTCCCTTCTCTGTGTATCTTAAAGAAAACCTGCACAAGGAAGTATGTACATTCTAGCATTATTTACAATAAGAAAATCTTTGAACAAACCAATCATCCATCTGTCCACTTGAAGGGAATGACATGAAACAAAAGATGGGCCATCCATAGAATGAAATACTCTGCATCAGATGAAAAGTATGGGGTAGTCTGACATCTAGTAATATGCAAAGGTCTCTAACATGTATCGTTAAAGATAAAAAGCAAGTTACGTAAATTGTGGTGCTATTTATTGAACATACACTAAACAATATTGCATATTTTCTGCAGATAACATATACCTGTATGCCAATATAAGTTTGGAAGGTTGCATAACAAATAGAGAACACAGTTAACCTGTATGCTTGTTTGGGAGAACAAGACATGTCAACGGGGACACTTATTTCGTTTGTATCGTTTTCAATTTTGACATGAAGAAGGTAGTCCCAGATTACGTTTGCAATTACAATTAACTTTTTAAAAACCAGAGTCATAGTCTAGAAAATCTCTAAGTCCTCTCTCAGTTCTATGTCTATTGGGAAAGTATGGAGAATTTATTATTTGGAAATCTTAACTTATATCTAATATCTTAACTCATATCTAAAGGTAACTAATGTCCTTTAGTCTACTAATATCACTTCATCTACTATTTTGTAAAACCACATCTGTTTTATAAGCAAATTGTTGGGAATTACCTTCATCTCAGAAGAAGGTAACATAAATGTGAAATGTCTTTGCAGATTTGTAGCCGAATCCTTAGAACTATGGGTAGGACATGTGTTAAGTAAGCACCAACAATGACCTCGTTTTTGAGGCTATCAGTGGCCACAGTCCTGGAGCTCTTCTGAACGGAAAGAGCTCAAACTGTACTGTTGGGGCCAATTCTATCTCAGAATTCTAAGGCAGAGAATAAGATGCTATTCTTTGTGCTTAATAAAAAAGGATCTGCTATAAGGCATCATATCTTTCTAAAATGTTAACTAATGCAACCCCAATCTCCCATTCAATATTCTATACTCTAGACTTCTCTCAGAGTATACTCGGATGCCGTTATCTTTCTCCCCAAGTTCTAGAAAGAGGAAACACAGATATAGAATATACAGAAGCACGATTTGGTAAAATTAAATACAGTTTACTAGAGGCAAATCTCAACACTTCTGCAGATGGCATCGGCACCATGTCCAATTTACCTCTGGCAACCACTGACCTATTGGCCAAAATTTCTAAGTTGGTCCCCTATTCCCTACATCTGATGGTGACTTTATGAAAGCATATTATTAGTATTGCTACTTGAATACTATGGCTTAAAATGATTTCTGTATCTACCACAGAATAATTAATGACTATGAAAGCTCATGAAAGGGCTTCTTAACGATGTGGGGCCACCCCCTTTATTTCACATTCCAACCGGATTTTAAGTTGAAGTCCATGACTTCTCTCATTTCTCTTCTGGAAGGAGTTACTTCCTTGTCCACCTCAGTCTCATCCTGAGAAACTGGCATTCTTTCTCTTTCTAGGTCCGCCCAGGGCCTTGGCATATGGATCCAATCCTAGCCTGCCTTCCTCAGGACTCTGTGTACTTAATCCTCCCCTCTTCCTCTTGTATCTCCAGTCCCTACCCCGCTTTGCCTGATTCCTTTTCCTCTCCACAGCAACCTACTCAAGTTTCCTTCTATCAACAATAACACATTCTGGACCCAGGATCTTCCATTCCTCCCCAGGCCCTGATTTCTGCTGCTAGATGTCTTGGGTTCTGCTTCTCTTTTACTCAGCGGACTCCACCACCTCTAAGAGAGCTGTTTCTTTACACTTGTAGGCCCAGTGGCCTGGCTCAGTTCTCACTGGCTTAAGTTCATCTAGAACATGCAACACCATGAGACACGTACTCCCTGGAATGTTGCCCCATATCATTTTTCCTCTTTTTACCAGTTCACAGACTCCTGTTTCCTCCTTTTCCTGTTTACATGGAAATGGAGCCTCGTACAGCTCCTGCACTGTTTCTCACCCCACCCACATAAAGGGGAGTCTTCGCACCTATTCGGTCTTCTCATCTAGGTGTGTACCTGACTTTGCATGAAGGCATGGAAAGGAGGTTGTTCTTTTTTTTTTTTTTAAGATTTTATTTATTTACTTGACAGAAGGAGAGAGATCACAAGCAGGCAGAGAGGCAGGCAGAGGGTGGGGGGGGAAGCAGGCTCCCCACCGAGCAGAGAGCCCAATGCAGGGCTCGATCCCAGGACCCCGAGATCATGACCCGAGCCAAAGGCAGAGGCCCAACCCACTGAGCCACCCAGGCGCCCCAGGGAGGTTGTTCTTAATGTCGTTTAGGTGAGTTGTATAAACTCCAGGAATAGAATGAGAAGAACATTCCCTGGATTGGAGCTGTGCAACCAGGGGACTCTGAACTCACCTACAGTTCACCCTTTCACAGTGTTTCAGCAGTCACTTCCAGGAACCAACCTATCAGTATCATCACCCCTGACAGGTCTGACTCGAGGGTCAGTTCCATATTCCCAAATGCCTGCTGGGTATTTTCACGTGGGTGACCTGCCAACTCCTGAGGTCAATACTGAACTCAGAGCTGTCTATCTTTCAACGGTCATCTTTAACTTACATATTCTAAATCTTTCCTGGATACATTACACAAGGTCTTTCAAGTTAACAGAATCAATTTTAAAAGTTAGTACTTCATTGGTTTTGTAAAGAAAAAAACATTCTTTGCCTAAGTTGTGACTGTTGAATCTGGAATCAAATTTTTGTAATTAGTTAGCTAATTAATTCCATGCTTGATGCCGAGATTATGCTGTGGGTTCTATTTGTGTCTACATTGGAGTTAATGAAAAAGCTAGATTATCCAATTAATTAGTAATAGAGATACCAGTGAATAGAGATTCTACTTTCAAATTCTGAATTAACAAATTGTTCTACTCATTCAATTTCTGATTTCCGTTCTTAAAAGCCAAAACAAATATCTTATAAAAATAAAAATATAATATGATTTTATTGTGATAAATTATGGAGGTTATGTATGGTCATTGTAGAAAAATCACAAATGATGTGACACAAGTAAAAAGAAGTAAATTAAAATCATTCATAATCCTACCAGCCAGAGAAAACCACTGTTATTTTGGTGCTTATCCATATAGCTTCTAGGCATTTTCCTTTTTTTTCAAAAAATAAGATCTTTTTGTTCCTCTTCCTTTGTAGTCCACATAGTTCTCTTGACAGCAGAACATGAACATTTTTGTGTATGATTTCATTTGGCAACCTCATTCTCAATGCCTGCATGAGGTTCCATTATAAACATATATCATAACTATTTAACTGATTTCCTATTGTTAAACAATTACAGTTTATTTTCCAATTTGTTAAACTGTTGATCAGTATCACGATGAACTTCTTTGTAACTTCTGCCCACTTTCATGATATTTTAGAACAATGCATTTAAAGTGAAATTGTTGGATCAAAGGACTTGAGAACTTTTATGCTTTTGATAAATATGCCTAAAGCTACCCAGAAAAACTGAACCAATTAAATTATCTTCAAAATAGTTTACAGTGGTGTTTACCCACAGCACTGCCAACTACTGGATCTCTTAGTTTTGGGAAAAAGGAAACTTTATGGGTGAAAGTAATTATTTTTTAGATTTGTATTTCTTTGGTTAGTAGTGAAATTGATAATTTTCTTAAACTTTTTTGTGCTCATAGTCCTTTTCTTTGTTTCTTTGTTTGTTTTTCTGTTTTAGTTAATGGTCCCTTCATATTCCTTGGCCATTCTTCTGTTTCTCTTACATTCTAGTAATGAAATAAGGATTTAAAGCTTTAAAATAACACCTAGTTTGCAAAAATTATCCCTAGTTTGCTTTGTATTGTTTTGCCTTTACATTTTGTCTTTTAATTTGTGAATTACTTTTTGCGGAAGTTTTTTAAAATAATGTGGTCAAATTTATTTTTACTTTCCTTTTTTAGATTCTGCCTCTTTCAGAAAAATTTATTCTTACCCAACTGACTTAGTACCTTTATTAGTGTTCACTTAAAAAAAAATAGTAGTTAGGGGTGTTTATGAACCTTCTGTTCTGTTTTACTGACGTGCCAGTTTCCATATCAATAAAATGTTGTATTAGTTATTTTTTATTATTTTTTTAAATTCGGCAAAATTACCTCTTAGTGTCTCTCAAGAAGTCTCTTTAAAAAAAATTCATATTAACTTGAGTTATTTTCCAAATTTAAAAATAATTTTCTAACTTTGAATTTGTATTAATTTAATTTGGAAATAATGTATACCTATAAAATATCAGTATTCTATTTGGAAATATGGTATCTCTATTTTTTAAAACTATTTTTGATAAATAAAACTATTTATTCCCTTGAGATTTTTAGAAATGTATGGATTGTATACACTCCATGAGGTTTTTAAAAATGTGGGTATTTTATATTTTGGGTTGCTGTTTTGAATGTCATCCTTGCAAACTTTTAATTATTGAATATAAGGAAACTTCTTTCATAATTTATTTTGGAAATACTCCACTTACTGAATCCTTCATTAGGATTAATTTTTTTAGTTGATCCTATGTTTTTAGAGTACACACCCATGTCACATGTAAATTATAAAATGGCTTCTTTTGCCTAATATTTACAGCGCTTATTTAATTTTATCAAATTGTGTTCACTAATACAAATAACAATGAAAAAAAATCTTGGCCCCTTCTCAGTTTAATGGGAATGCCCACAGAGGGTTATTATCGTATATGATAATGTTGGTGGTCAGTTTGAGATAGTATGCTACTATTCTTAATTCATAAGATCTTTTAAAAACCATTAGGAATAGGTGTTGAATTTTATCTCATGTCTTTCTCTGTTTATCAATATGATCATGTAGTTTCCCTCCTTTATGTATTGAGATAGTAATTAAATGGATAAGTTCTCTAATATTACAATATTCTTACATTTCAGGATCAATCTCTACTTTATTACATTGTATTTTTATTATACTACTAGATTTTATCTATAGATACTTTCAATCTTATTTATCCAATAGAATAATTACGTAGCATGGTTTATAAATAGAATGTATAACGTGAATTAACAGGAAAAAATGCACGTAATACTTTCATTTTCTCAAAACTCCACATAAATTTCTACATAATTGAAACAAAGTTTACAAAATTACCTTACGTAATACTTCTCAAGAAAGTCACATATAATAGCATATATTCAGAAATGAATTAAGCCGAGCAAAATGGTACTCCTTTGTTACCTTTTACGGAAAATGACTTTCCTTAATGAGTAACTCAGAAATCGCTACTCCTCACTCACATTCATTGTGATTTTGAACCCCTGCCAAATGTACAGTCTAACAAAAAGGAAAAATGAATTCTAACCATATTATCATAAACAAGAAGGGTTAAGTCACTCAGCATTATGCTCTGAATGATACTTAACATCATGGTAAACAGAAACACACACTCACTCACATTGTCTCTTGAGACAATGGTAATCAGCCAAGAGATCTATTTTTAGGAAAATACTGTTTTCAATCTAGTCATCTTCTACTCCAAAACAACTTATCACTTGTTGCCGGATGCACAAAGCCAAAGCAAAAACATTTGAGGCCCCCCAAAAATCTGGATTTTTCAAACAAAAATAAGATCCACATTCACTGATCTTCCCATGACAATAAGTAAGCGTATGTCTTCGAACAGGAGTAGCATTCTGAAGTATCATATCCGGTTCCAGGAACAGTATTTAATAGGATGTGGAAATTTTACAGTTGACCTTTAAAGTGGTACTGTGTTAAAAAGGAAGAAGTTCAAAAGGGGTAAAGTGTTACATTCCATTAGCGACTGGAAATTTCAGGCAAGAATAAGCAAGGCGAACTCATGGCAAGTTTTCAAATACATGCACGTGGCTAAACCAGTAACAACCAATTTTGACAATCACACAGTGCACATTTCTGAAATGCCCTTTCCTGCTGGTTTCTTGTTGCTATCCACCCTCTAGCTCACTCTCGCTTGCTCCTTAAAATTCAGCCCTGGGTAAGACGAACCACGTTGGAAAGCTGCTTGGTAGTACCTGTGAAAGCTGGCCATACCCACCGACTGCGACCAGTGGTATGTCAAGCTGGCTCCCATCAGCTCATTCACTGATTGTACACATCTCTTCTCCTCTTGGTCTTCAAGCTCATGACTGCTCTTAACTCAGCAATGCCACTGTGATGTACATGCCCGGCAGACATGGTTTCATAGGTGCAACGTAGATGTACACCAGAAAACCCATAGATAGCAACACCATTAATAATAGCTCCAAACTGGGAACCATCCCAATGCCCATTACAGTACAACGGATAGATACGTGTAGGAATATTCACACAATGGAATGTAACATAGCAGCAAGAATGACAATGCATTTGACAGTATGGATGAGTCTTCTAAACACTGTATGGAGAGAAAGAATCCAGACACAAAGGAATACATATGCTGCCTGTTTCCACTGATATAAAAGTACAGAGCAGCTCATCTATGTTGTTAAAAGTGAAGAGATCATCTTTGCCGGCAGAGAAGGGCCTTAACACGTGGAAGAGAGCAGAATGGGAGGACAAGGCTAAGGTTGGGGTGAATGTGAGGACTTTGGGGATGCTGAAAATGTCCTTTTTCTTTTTTTTTTTTTAAAGATTTTATTTATTTATTTGACAGACAGAGATCACAAGTAGGCAGAGAGGCAGGCAGAGAGAGAGGAAGAAGCAGGCTCCCTGCTGAGCAGAGAGCCCGATGTGGGGCTCGATCCCAGGACCCTGGGATCATGACCTGAGCTGAAGGCAGAGGCTTTAACCCACTGAGCCACACAGGTGCCCCAAAATGTCCTTTTTCTTAATCAGAGTATCAGAGTGATAGTTATATGGACATGCTCCAATTATGAAAAGTCACGGTGGTATACATTCAGGAGCTATGTGGTTTTCTAACTGTATTTCATATTGCAACATAAAGTTAAAAAGAAAAAGAAAATGAAAGGAAAAAACCTTAGCCAGACATCAGTTTCTGGAAGGTGTTTCTCCTATCACCAATACTGGTCCACCTAACCAAAAAGTGGTGAGACTTTAAATACAAGTGTAAACTGTATTAAAAAAAAAAAAATGACCCATGTGGTGCCTGACATGAAGTACACCCTTACAAAAGAGTATTTATTCTCATCATCATTCTCTGACTCCCCCCTTAGCTATGTTACCATATCACTTGTATATTCATTCCCCACTGTACTGTAATCACGTTTTTGCTTCATTTCCATTCCCACTAGATGACCAGCAGCATGAAGCATGGGACAACATCTTAATTATACCCACAGGGAGTAGAACAGAGTGGGTACCTGATAAATATTTGATGTGATTGAATAAAAGTCTGTCACAAAGCTCCATGAATCTGTGATTAGCAGTGTCCTGGGTGACTTGGTGGTCATTCTCTGAGACCATCTACGTGACCATGTGGTTGAGTTACAAAGGAAGCTAAAAGCAGTCTCCCAGGGCCAAGAATGTGCTAAGGCTGAGGCAGGCATCTGCTGGAGTGGGAGAGAGAGTTCATACTTTGTGGCGAAGAAATATATACATGTTTCCTTAAAATACTCACTTGAGATCCTTTGGATCTCAAAGTGAACTTCCATGTTCACTGTAGTGCTCTTCACAAAATCCAAGGTATGTAAGCAACTTAAATGTACACTGACAGATGAGGGGACAAAGGAAATGTTACACACGCGCGCGCGCATGGACACGCGCGCAGCGAAATATTACTTGATCTTCAAAAAGAAGGAAATCCTTCCATCTGCAGCTACATAGATGAAACTGGAGTGCATTATGGGTGAAGTAAGTTAGACACAGGAAGACAAATATTGTGTGATCTCACTTATGTGTAGAATCTTAAAAAAAAAAAAAGGAAGAAAGAAAGGTCAAATCATAGAAACAGGAGAGTAGAATGATGGTTACCAGAAGCTGGAGGGTGGCAGAAAAATAGAGATTTAAAAAAAAAAAAAAAAAAGGAAGTAGAATGATGAATGCCATGCCAGGGCTGGGTGGAGGGGATCTTGGTGAGTTGTTATTAATGGGTACAGAATTTCCATTTTGCAAAATGGAAAGGATTCTAGAGATGGATGGATGGTGGTGATGACTGCACAACAGTATGAATGTACTTATACTACTGAACTTATAGTTAATTTTTTGCTACGTGTCTCCTACCATACACACACACACACACACACACACACACAAGAAGTATATCCACATTTCCATTTAGAGAAGACCACAGCATCATGGCAGCCTTGCAGAGAAATACCAGCATAATTTGCTGGATGGACAACAGAGTACATCTGCTGGAATCAAAGGTGGGTGAGGTTCTAGGAAGGCCATGCCAAAAGTGTTGAACCAAGATGGAAAGGGGACTGAACCATCTTACTGGCAGTCCAAAACAAGAGATGGATGCTGCCTTGACAATTAGACCCTGGCATAAAGACACACATGGAGAACCTCTGGGTAGAAATGATTCCCAGCGTGAAGGACAAATGTTATGAGACAGAGATTTTCAGAATGTGGAGAGGGGGACTCATTCATCTGAGAGGATTCCAGAAAGAAGAGTGAAGCAGAAAAGCAGACCCCAAAGCTGCTGAGGACCTGCCATATAACTTCTGGCTCCTTGGTACTTGGCTGGTGAGTACCACAGAGCCAAGCTGGGTCACCATTCCCTTGACACTGCTCTGGTGCCAGAGGACTTTTTGGTAGGGACCAGACTACAAAGCATATGGCTTTCTGACCATGAGCTGCACTGTCCTATAACTCTGCACTTGATGGCTATAATGGCCTCAAAACTGTGTGTTCATCTAGGACACTAATAAAGACCAGAGCAGGACCTAACAAGAACACCCGCATGTAGATAAAATGGGGAGGCTGGAATGCAGAATCATTTAGGTTTCCTCCAAATTCTAAAATCCTTCGCTGACAGCTAGTTGAAACCATGATGGATTTGGAAACTCTGAATCTTGGTTAAAATAATCAAACTGAGCATCACAGGGACACTGTCACCTTGGATTCACTCCCAGACAGACTTCAGCTCAGAAAGCTGATGATTTTTATCAGTCAGTCTACTATGGATCAACCCACCAAGCCAGCTGGTCACGGAAGACACGGCGATTGTCCCTTCTGTGGGGCCCTCCCTCCTGGACAGTGGATTCACACAGCAAGTGAAATCTGATACAAGAACATTTTGCTTAGTGTGCAAAGAAACAGAATGTAAGATAGAAAAAAAGAACAAAAGAAGGAAGCAAGGAATGGAAACATCTGACGATGACAGATTTTCCAGACAAATATTCATTCACCATTTGTGCCAACACAGTGCCATTTGTATGCACAAACTATTTGTAGTTCTGGAAATTCAGTGTTTCATAAATCTTAAGAGACTCCCCTTATAGAGTGTGAAGGGCTAAAATAATGGTTCTCAACCGCTGTGGATTTTACTCCCATTCAATAATGTCTAAGGATATTTTCTGATGGTCCCAACTGGGTGTGTGACTGGCATCCAGTGAGGAGAGGTCAGGAATACACTAAATATCCTACAATGCACAGAACAGCTCCCTACTTCCCCGACAAAGAATTATCTGGCCCCAAATGTCAAGAGTGCTGAAGTTGAGAAATGATGATCTTAAGAGAGAGAATAAATCAATAATGACAAACAGTGCACCATGTGCCCTTATAGGCTTCTATCTAAGTAATGAAAGGGGACAATCCAAATTGTGTGTGTGTGTGATGTATGAACAGTTTTGCAAAAAAAAAAAAACTTTTTGGAGCAGCTGATCCATAAGATGAATTTTGACACAGACGTGAGTTGAAAAATATCGGAAGGTAGGTAGGGAGATGGGAAGGGAACAAATTGTGTTTAAGACAAAGGAACAGCAGGTGTGAAGGCACATAGGAACTAAATTACATGATCACTCATTAGAGAGAAGGGTCAACCATGGGATTTGAGGTTTGAGAGGCAGGCAGGGGCTAGATGATGCTGAACAATGGATGCTAACTCAAGAGTCTAGGGCATTGTCCAATCAAATGTTTTTCAGTGAAAAAAATGTTCTATATCTTCACTTCCCAATATGGTAGCCACTAGCCTCATGTGACCATTGAGTACTTGACATGTGGCTAGTGAGATTGAGGAAATAATTTTTTCCATTTAATTTGATTTTAATTGATTTAAATTTAAATAGCAATATGTAGTCAGTGGTTACCATTTTGGAGAGAGTCATCTAGACATCTATGGTAAGACTAGAGAGGAGGCTGGTCAGATTTAGACTTTAGATGGCCCTGGAAACATCTTGGATGTGGCTTTTAAGTGTTTTTTTAAACGGCAGGGTTTTGTTTGTTTTTAAGATTTATTTATTTATTTTGTCGGAGATGGTGCAGAGGGAGATGAGTACCTCCAAGAGAGTCTTGAGCAGACTCCTGACTGAGCACAGAGCCCACGTGGGGTTTGATCCCACGACCCTGAGAACATGACCTAAGCCGAAATCAAGAGTCGGATGCTTAACCACCTGAGAGCCCCATCTAAGTTTAAAGTACATATGATTCATCTGGGAATCTTACTAAACTTACTAAAATGCAAGTTCTGTTGAGCCTCAGATTCAACATTTCTAACGAGCTCCCAAGTGAGACCAGCACTGCTGGTCCATGGGCCACTCTTCAGTAGCAAGGATCTATAGCAACACTGTCGAACAGAACTTTCCATGATGCTGGAGATGTTTTCTATCTCCAATGTCAGTGCAGTGACCACTAGCCACAAATGGCAACTGACCCTCTCAAATGTGGTTCATGCAACTGAGGAAGTAGTTTTGTTAAAAAGATTTCATTTATTTATTTGAAGGAACGAGAGAGAGCGAGCTTGGGGGGCAGGGGCAGACAGAGAAGCAGGCTCTCTGCTGAGCAGGGAGCCCTACATGGGACTCCATCCCAGAACCCTGGGATCACAACCTGAGTCAAAGTCAGATGCTTAACCGACTGAGCTATCCAGGCACCCCAAGGAAGTAATTTTTAAAATTACTTTAATTTAATTTCAATTAATTTAAATTAAATTTGAAAAACTATAAGGGCTAGTGGTTATACACTGCATTATGCAGCTCTAGAGCACCGCTATCCAAAAGATACAAGTTATTTTACCAGTCCACAAAGAAGTCAATACAGAAGTGAGAGTAAAAAATATAAAGACTTATAAGAAGTTGAGAGGGCAATTAAGTCTTGTAACCTCATAATTTTAAAAAAAGGATTCCTATTTTGCACATTTTTTATTTAATTTTTCTAGTAATTCATTTGTATTACATTTTATAAAAATATTGACCAATGATGGATTGAGGGAAAAATGGGTCTTCTCCTCTGAGAATTTGTGAAGGACTGCCTAGAGGACAAATGGGAAGGTAGGGATGCAAGCAGAAGGCAATGAGATATGCTAGGAGACTATGCCAGCAATCCAGGTGGACCATGGGGACAGAGAGGAAGTAATGGACAAAATCCACAAGATCTGGTGACAGAGCGGATGTATGTGTGTGCTTGCACCAGGAATCAACGCTGGTCATTAACCCCGACATCTGGTTGCTGGAGCAGAAATACCGGTCAATTGTCATTCACCGTTGCTCTTATTTTTCGTATTTTCTAACTCTCTGGCCGTTTATCATTATAAAAACACTTCACCCATAAGAGATGGAGCAGACTTAGTTAGATTTACTCAACTTAAGATACACTTCATTAGAATTATCACTTTTAAATGGCATTGTCAGAGATCAGCAGACATATTTTTAAATAAGATATGGGGTACCACTAGCCTCTCCTCCTATTGGTAAGTCATCTTTTTGAATGGGTTGTTCCAAGAAGGTTCACATTTCATATACTGAATTTTAATTTTTGTAGGTGTTAAAAATCAAAGTGACCATTTCTGACTCTGCTTCAGAAATCTTTGGTACACACTTCATTTGAGTCCTACACTTTCATGTTTATCGCACAGCTTCCCGTATTCTTTCTTGACTTCCCAACCCTGCATAATGATGTGGTGTTTTTAAAGTGTGGCTATATCGACCTTAAGCTAAAAAGCAATTTGAAATTTTGTGTGCTGAGGCAGAGGGAAGGCAGAATTGGGGCTATGCTGTCAGATAACTAAAATGTACTCCCTAAGAATAGAGCTAAGTTAGGCAGCCAAAAGTGCACCATTCTATGAGTTTAATTTATTTATTATTTTCTTTTTCTCTCAAAATGATCTGGAGGCTTTTCCATATAGGGCCTTGGATTGCCTAGACCTGCATTACTCAATATGGCAGCCACTAGTCCTGAAATGCAGCTGGCCCAAATTGAGATGTGCTGTTAAGTGTCAAATAAAAATACCAGAATTCAAAGAATCTATGCCCCCAAAAAGAAAAAAGTAAAATATCTCAAAACTTTTTATACTGATTATATGTTGAAACGATACTCTTTCGGATGTATGGAGTTAAATAAAAACATTTTTTAAATTAGTTTTCTTCTCTCTTTTTATTTTTCCAGAATGTAGCAAATAGAACATTCAACATTACCTATGTAAGTTTCAAGGGTCAATCCTGAAAGACTGAAAAACACTTTTTGCAACATGCCACAGATAAAGAAGTAGGAGGTTATGATGTAAAAATGGAGATAAAAGAACTCAGAGTCCTGGTAACTCCTCCAGGCAAAACCCAGGAAATATGGGAAAAGCACTCAACTATGGTTCAAGGATTCTGAAACCACTACAACTGGTCCCCTACTTCTCTGCATGGGTGTGGTGTAAGCTCGCCATCGTAGCGACAGCATGTTCCGTCTGACCCAGGAGCAATACAGTGGCAGAGCTGAGGGAGATGCCAGGCCTAAGGGTGGCCTCATGACCACTGCAGAGAGTGAAGAGAAAGCAACCACGAGTGCACAAGTTCCAGAGAAATCCACAGGATCCGTGGACAGAGGAAGGCCTGAGGTTGGAGCAAGTAGTTCCCAGTGAAAGGAGAGTTTGCAATCAGAGGCAATGGTAGAGGTCATCAATAGAGGGTGCTAGGAGAACCTCTAAAAGGCACACAATACTCAGGGACTGCCGAATGTGTGGCTTGACATCAAACAGTATCAGAGCTCACAATCAACCACAGACCATCTCAAGGACAAGATGTTTCTCTGTGCACCCAGGTCCCATCTTGTGATGGAAAGGCCAAAGAGCAAAACTCTTGCCAGGTCAGATGAGGAAGCAGAAACTTATGAAGACCAATAGTCATATGGTTCTTTAATCTGGAAAAGTCTGACAGATACTTTTTTTTTTTTTTAGGATTTATTTATTTGTTTGAGAGAGAGAGCGAGAAAGAGCACAGGTTGGGGGAGGGATGGAGGGAGAGAATCCCAAGCAGACTCCCCACTGAGCTTGGAGCCTAATGTGGGGCTCAATCTCACCACCCATGAGATCATAACCTAGCCGACTGAACCACCCAGCCACCCCAAGGACTGAGAAATATTTAAATGGAAAGGTTATGGAATGCCACGGTAGCTCAACGGGGAGTCTGCTTGGGATTCTCTCTTTCCCTCTTCCTCTGCCCCTCTCCCTGCTTGCTCTCTCTAAAATAAATAGATAAATCTTTCTAAAAAATGGAAACGTCAAACATTTTCTGTGGTCAGAATATTAGCAGCTTGATAATACGATAAAATAGAAAAGAAAAATCATTTGAACAAACATCTGATTTGTGTCAGCTTTACTGTTACATTTATAAAGTCACACTCCAGCCCCAATGTCAGAAGTGAGCATTTGAGAGTGAGAACACTTTGGCTTTCTCTATACAGCTCCTTTCCAGGAACATTTTCAGGTCTTAGCGATGAACTTCTTCACACAAGCTGAGCTAAGATGGCCCATTGTGCTTGTCTTTTTGCAGGTCAATCAAAGAAGTAAAACAGCAAAATGACAGATTAGGCTAAAAGTTCACCTACAAAGAATTAAAGGGATTGGAAGTATGCCAAGACACAAGATGTCAGGAAATTAAAAGACTATCCCAATTTTTAGAATTCTAAGGTACTTGTAAACGGCAACAATAGATCTAATTTGAAAATATGCAGACTTTTTCTTTCTTTCTAAGTGTCATAAAGAATCACACTCCCACTCAAATATCCGACAAAAGTGGTCCCCAACCTTACAACTGGTCATTTAAAAGAAGGTTGTGCATACTTTGTTCAGACTCTCTTGTGAACTGGAAAAAGAAATCACTCCTGAGACAATGGGGAAATATTGATTCCTGACAAGATATTGATATGACATATTTACTTTAATATTTAGTTGTGACAAGGGTGCCTAGGTAGCTCAGATGGTTGAGCATCCAACTCTTGATTTCCACTAAAGTCGTGAACTCGGGATTGTGGGATCGAGCCCCATGTTAGGCTTCTCCATGTCCTGTTCTTGAGATTTTTCTCTACTTTTCTGTCTACCTGCCCCCCTAAAATAAATAAATAAATCTTTTTAAAAATATTTAGTTGTGACAAAAAGAATCCTTTCCTTGTCAAGATATATACTGAACTATTTATTGGTAAAATGACACAATGTTTGAGGAAAATCATCCACTCCTTCAGGGGCAGCAGGGAATTCGGAAGTATTTATGAATTTGGATTTACATCATTACAGGTGGCAGACGTGCTCTATACCCTCATTGCACTTTCTCTTTCTTTTGTAGGTTGGAAATTTTCCACAATAAAGTTTTTTTTTTTAAGATTTTATTTATTTATTTGACAGACAGAGATCACAAGTAGGCAGAGAGGCAGGCAGGGAGAGAGGAAGGGAAGCAGTTTCCCCACAGAGAGCCCGATGTGGGGCTCGATCCCAGGACTCTGGGATCATGACCCAAGCCGAAGGCAGAGGCTTTAACCCACTGAGCCACCCAGGCGCCCCTCCACAATAAAGTTTTTAAAATGAATATCACAGACATGATGCTGAGCTGAAGAAACTGACATAAGGGAGAACACATTGCACAATTCCATGATTATAAAATTTAAAAAAAAAAAGGCAAAACTAATCCAATGTATGAGAAGTCAGTAGTATGGTTACCTTGGGTGAAGACAGATAACGAACAGAAGGAACATGTGTGTGTTTTGGATGTTGCTTGGAATGTCCTATTTCTTGATCTGGGTAATGATTACGAGGGCTTGTTCAGTTTATGAAAATTATTTTGAATTATATACTTATTATCTGTATATTCTTCTATATGAACAACTCCATTAAAAAACTATTTTTTAAGTTTTTTTAAAGCTGATATATTGAGTGTTCTATGAAACTCATTAATATATACATTTTTGGTTTATGCCTTGTTATGTGCACTTTCTTTTTAACAATAAAATGATTTTAAAATATACTTCAACTATCTCACCCCAGCTACACCTCTATGAAAATAATGTAGCTTAGAAATTATTAGTCAGGGGCGCATGGGTGGCTCAGTGGGTTAAGCCTCTGCCTTCAGCTCAGGTCATGATCTCAGGGTCCTGGGATTGAGCCCCGCATCGGGCTCTCTGCTCAGCAGGGAAACTGCTTCCCCCCCTCCTCTCTCTACCTGCCTCTCTCATACTTGTGATCTCTGTCAAATAAATAAATAAAATCTTTAAGGAAATTATTAGTCATTAACAAAATGCTTTCATTTTCTGGTCTCGTCTATTCTTAATAATAATAGCATTACTGAAGACATACTGGACGCTGACTGAATCTCTAATCCTCTATCCCCCCCTAAAAGATAGGTTATCATTTCTAATTTATGGAAAAGAAATTTGTGGCTCAAGGAATTAAGTGACTTGCCCAAAGCCACAGAGCTGATCAGCCAGAATTCAAATCCACACCTACCCAGCTCAAAAGCCTATGTGACTACTTCCATGTCACCATGATTTCTAAACAAGCATCCAATGCATGTGTAAGTTACATGTTTATTTTACATGAAGCAGGCTGTTTGTTTAAATTTTGGCTTCTGTCACTAACCAAAATAACTGAAAAGGAAAATAATTTGAAATTGTAAACAACTGTTTACTTTTAAAAATTCCATTAATCTCACTCATGCCAAATCTCACTAATTCATGTACCGATTCTATTCCTCTTGCGCTAAGGCTTGCCTTTGCCTCCCTCCAAGCAAGTACGTTAGGGATGATGCTGACTCTTCTACCTAAACTTCAGACAAACTTCAACCTGAAGAATGGGAGCTCTTTGAATCAGGCTGGGAAAAGTCATTTTCAAAACTATTACCATAACAACTTCTTAAAAAGAGGTTTAATCCACATGCACGTGTCTGATTTGAGTCACTGTTAAGAATGTATGATCTTTCTAGATTGTACAAGTATTTGGCTGGATGTTTATATACCCAGAACATAATTCTTTCCCATGGAATTTAACCAAGATTTTATGCCCTGGGAAATACAGAGACCTGGACTTAATTCAACAAAAGCAAATGCGCACAGTAAAACAAATTTAATGTTCAACTGCTGAATTTCAAACTTTGATAGACATTGCAATCAATAGTAAGCAGTCATTCTTCTATTTTCTTTAAAAAAAAATTTAAAAAGGGAGAAAGAGAGAGTAAAATGTCAGTGTTGGGACTCTACCAAGCCTTCAAGCTTGACTGTTCAATTTGGGTTCCTCCAAATGGCTAGCTTCCAGGGTATTTGCCAATGTGATGGTAAGAATGAGTCTTTAAGTCTTGCTTAGGACAGAGAGGTCTTACAGCCTGCCCTAAATAGAGTTTTGAGACAATATAAATGTTCAAAGAAGGCCTGGGTCTGGGCAACTTATTTGAAGAACAAATTCCCGAAAAGGGCAGGACTCCTTAGACCTGCACTATGGCTCCTATAACAGAAATGGAACCAAGTCCTTATATGGGTCATAAACAAGGAAGCATAATAATGACAGAATAGACGAGAACTCCATTTAAAAGAGGCACTGCTCAGAACTACAGTAACTTTGGAATATTTACTTATCAGTGGACGCTCGATCATTGTAATGGGATAAAATTGTTTGATTTGGAATAGCTAATAAATACTGAGCTATGTACATCACTCATGAGTAAAATGGTGATTTAACTAATCAAACACAACAGCCCTAGTAGATTTACATAAAATCCTGGTCACAAATACTTACTGGATAGTTGGACAGTATATCTTTAAACAAACAAATAACAATCCTCAGGTAGAGACTATAAAGAAAGGATTGGATTTCTTTCACAGAGAACCCTAATGTAACAAAGGTTGAGAAAGCATATGTATTTCTACCTGATTACAACACTAAAGATGCATGTTGAAATTAATTATTAAAAATAATATCAATTTAGGCAATATTTTAAAAACTTAATACACATATACCTGGAGTCCCTAGAAGAGAAGAAAGGGGAACAGAAGATATTTAAAGATTAATGGTCAAGTTTTTGCCAAATTTGGTGAAAGATATGAGTTTACAGATTGAAGAAGCTCAGCAGACCTCAAATAGAATAAACACAAAGAAAAACAAAGAAAATCTGGACTCATCTTATATAAATGTTAAAAACCAAAGATAAAGAAAAATCTTGAAAGCTGCTAGAATGCAAGATTTCCCTTCTGATGAACCGTGATTTGAATGGCCTCTGTGGGGACAAGAAGTAGATAAATATCTGTAAGGTGTTAAAAAGAAACAAATACGTTCACCCTAGAATTTTAGATCCAGGAAAAAATATCATTCAACAATGACGGTAAAAGAGAGTCATTTTCAAAGCCTAAAACTAGGAGAATTTTTCTCTAGCAGTCCTGTTCTACAGCAATCCTTAAGGAAAATCTTCAGGCTGAAGGGAAATTACAAAAGATGGAAATTCAAATCTTTAGGAATGAATACTGAGCACTGGAAGTGGTAATATGGGGGTAATTTTTTTAAATGTTTTCTTCTTAATTTTAAAAAATGCAATATATTTTTGAAAGCAAAATAATGACACTATCTTGTAAAGTTCAGAATGTATGTAGATATAATTAACATATAACTACTATGAAGCCAAGAATGAGGTAAATGGGTCTATGTGGTTGTGGGCTTTCTGTATGATCTGGTACGGGAGTAATGCTCCTTTGAAAACTTTCATAATAAGCTGTTGGAAAAATAACAGAAAGTCAAGACTAAATTTCCAGATATTTGATCTTTCCGCTTCAATTCTGTCTAACAAAGTATGCAAGCAAATGTTTGGAAAGTGTAATTAAATACACAAGCTTATGGAATATAGATTTTTTCAGATCTCTTTAAATATTGAAACTCTTGGGGCGCTTGGGTGGCTCAGGGGGTTAAGCATCTGCTCTGCATTCAACTTGGGTCATGACCCCAGGGTCCTGAGATTGAGCCCCTTCCTGCTCAACAGGGAGTCTGCTTCTCCCTCTCCCTCTGCCCTCCCCACCCACCACTAGTGCTCTCTCTCTCTCAAAATAAATAAAATCTTTAAAAATTATAATAATTAAATAAATAAGTAAATATTGAAACTTTGTGAATTTTAACTTTGACCTTGAAGTTCTCTGAAAGTTTCTCATAATACCTATTTTGTTAAGACAGTTGGGTTGCTATTTGAGATTTTAGACCAAGGGAAGGAGTGTTCATTGATTAGGGACAGGAGAGCCCAGCCTGAGCTCAAGGAAGACAGCAACCTGCGTAAGAATGGTATGGACTGCTCATCTCTCAATCAAATACACTGCCAAAGAGCCAGTCTAGAACCTTCGCATGATAACTAAAATTTGCCTCGCCTTTATTTTGAAATATAAACTGAGTCTATGAGGCAATTGTGAGCCTCAAGAGCTTTTTTCAAATTCTTCATAACTTTCTGTTTCTGGGTTCTTATCAAATAGTGGCAAAGTGCTGTAGTTATTTAAAAAAAAAAAAAAAAAAAAAGGAAAAATGATATCTACAATTGGAATGGAAGCCAGCCAAAGAGAGTTAATTGACCAGTACTGGTAACTATCATTATGACAAGGGTGAATTCAGACGCTTTCAGGGAGACGTGGTCAAGAATCCTGAATCATTTATGGGTGGAAAAGAAATCTCTTTGGAATTAGACCATGGTTAAGTCAAGTTACCTAGTCTATACAGTCTATAGTCATAACCAGTAGCATTTAGAAGGTTCCAAGTTACATGTACACATATATACCAAGCTACAGGTATTACCTTGTGTAATCTTCAAATAAATAAATAGAATACAGCTACTATCACCTGGACTTTTAGCTGGGAAGTGGGGTGTTCTCAAACTCCCAGTGTCACCAATAGTGGAACAAGGATATCACTTACGTCTCAAAAGTGCATGATTTGGGGCGCCTGGGTGGCTCAGTGGGTTAAAGCCTCTGCCTTCGGCTCGGGTCATGATCCCAGGGTCCTGGGATCGAGCCCCACATCGGGCTCTCTGCTCAGCGAGGAGCCTGCTTCCTCCTCTCTCTCTGCCTGCCTCTCTGCCTGCCTCTCTGCCTACTTGTGATTTCTGTCAAATAAATAAAATCTTTAAAAAAAAAAAAAGCGCATGATTTTCAACCTTATGCTACTTGCCTCTCTTTCCATAAAGAAGGTCTGGCCAATAGTAATGATGCCAGGACACCAGGCAAATTTCCAGAAGCATTAGATCATTTCCAATCCCATCCCTTTTTTCACAAGAGGAAACGACAATTATCTCTAGTAATAGATTCCTTGGGCTGTTACAACAAAGTACCATATACTGGATAGTTTTAAATGGCAGAAGTTTATTCTTTCAGTTCTGGAAGCTACTGTTGCAAAACCAAGGTGTAAGAGAACCATGTTCTTATAAAGGTGCTAGGGAAGAATCCTGCCTAACTTCTTACTAGCTTCTGAGGGCCCTTGGCAGTCCTTGGCACCTTGGCTTATGGCTACATAAAGCCAATCTCTGCCTCCATCTTTACCTGGGCTTCTTCTCTGTGGGTCCTTTCCTCTTTCTATAAAGACACCAGTCATTGGATTTAGGGCCCATCCTAATCCAGTATGACCTCATCTTAACAAATTACATCTGTCAAAAACAAAAACAAAACCGTATTTCTAACTAAGGTTACATTCTGAGCTTCCAGGTTGTTGTGAATTTTTGGACACTATTCAGCCCACTACACCTTTCATGGATCATTATTCCCTACGAATAAACCCAAATCTAACTCCACACTCTTTGTGGGAATTATTAAAGCTTGCATTTGGCTAGGGCTTTGTGGTTCTGACTTCTCACATTTTATATATATATATATATATATATATATATATTTTTTTTTTTTTTTTTTTTTTTTAAAAGAGCGGGAGAACATGCAAGTCGGGGAGAGGAGAGGGACAGGGACAGAGGGAGAGAGAATCTTAAGCAGGTTCCATGCCCAATGCAGAGCCCAACACATAGCCGGCTCTATCTCAGGACCCTGAAATCATGACCTGCGCTGAAATCAAGAGTTGGTTGCTTAACCCACCAAGCCACCCAGGCACCCCTCTCTTTTGATCTTAAGAACAACTTTATACAGGGACACCTGACTGGCTCAGACTGTAGAGCACGCCACTCTTGATCTTGGGGTTGTAAATTCAAGCTCCACATTAGGTACTAAAGAGATTACTTAAAAGAATAAAATAAAGGGGCACCTCGGTGGCTCAGTGGGTTAAAGCCTCTGCCTTCAGCTCAGGTCATGATCCCAGAGTCCTGGGATGGAGCCCCACATCAGGATCTCTGCTCAGCAGGGAGCCTGCTTTCTCCTCTCTCTCTACCTGCCTCTCTGCCTACTTGTGATCTCTGTTAAATAAATAAATAAAATCTTAAAAAGTAATAATAAAATAAAATCGTTTTTAAAAAGAACAACTTTATACATAATCCGGGCAAGCATTATTAACTGCAGTTTTTAGATGATGACACTGAGATTTTAAAGTCACTTATCGAAGTTCAAAACTCAGTTCAATGACAGAACTGGAAGTGGAAACGAGAATGCATGTCTTCAACTCAGTTTACTCTCCCAAATCCACCAGTCCCCCCCCGCAAAGTTCACCCAATCATCAAAGACGCATTTCATTCTTGTTCTATGTCAGGCACTATTTCAGTTATCAGGGGCACAATGACATTCAAAATTGAGTCCATGTCTGCCAATAGTTTGGAAACTAGAAGGAAAAAAACATTTGTGAAACTCTCAGGTGGCTTAAATTGGCCATATATACTTCAAAGTAATAAGAATTCATCAAACTTATAAATGGGCTTGGACCTAAATTAGGAGCTAGCTTATGTGTAGTGACTACATTCCATCAGAAAGACATGAACTTCTACCTCGTTTATAAAGGTTGAAAGAAAACTGTCAATACCTAAAAAGAGCTTGGCAAGCTAAAACTACATTCAATCCCTCATGTGACAGTTTGTGTCCGTTTAATGACCACAGCAGCCACTGTCCAACCCCCAACAACGACCTGGCCCCACACCTCTGACCAGCACTTGTCCCCGGGCACTTGCTTGAACCTGTGGTTCCCACCCATATCAGTCCCAACTCTGTCACTGTCTAACAAATATTTGTAATAAAATAAAATCCACTGATCACATAACTTACCCATCCTGTGATACAATGTCTTTAAAACACAACATGCTGCCCCGATTTTAATACAAAGAAGTAAAAGTAAAGTAAATTGCTCTAAAAGTACATGCATTTCAATATATCAGTGTGTGGTCACAGCTTCACTGGAAGACATGGGAAGTCTCTGGATTCTTGTACAAATAAGGAAGAACCACAGTGAGTGCCTCGGGACTCGTGTACGTTGCCTCGGGACTCGTGTGCGGGGACTGGTGTACATTAGTGGCATTCTGAAACGGTGAATAATTCTCGGTAACATTCTGAACAAAATAAAGTACAATCATCCTTCAATTTACAAGGCAGCTGCAGTCCCGGAAAATTCAGTGTATAATAAAACTCTGAAATAACTACCTCTTGCAAGTACATGTACGATGGGGTTGTGAGTAGCTTCAGAACATTATAAACTGGGTTTGTTGGTTTTTTTCCCCCCCCCTACACAAATGTCTGCTAGGAGATTTGAAACTTGTGGAGGATGTGCTACCCCCTTCCCACCATATTTCCCATCCAGTTCCCCACAAAATTCTAAAATAGATTCCATGGAATGGTACTACCCCCCTTGAGACACACTGGTTCACGCTCTCTGTCGTCTATTATATTCTGGATTTTCTCTCTCTAACTGCCTACTTATATCTATCAATACTTTACCATGTGCCCAGACAGTTTAGAAATATTAAGTTACTTTTTAAAGATTTTGTTTATTTATTTGTGAGAGACAATGAGAGAGAAAGACACAAGACACAAGACACAAGAAGGGGGAGGGGCAGAAGGAGAGGGAGAAGCAGACTCTCTGCTGAGCAGGGAGGGACTCGCTCCCAGAACTCTGTGATCATGACCGGAGCTGAAGGCAGATGCCCTACTGACGGAGCTACCCAGGTACGCCAAAATATTAACTTATTTAATGTTCACAACAACTCCATGAAGTAAGTATTACTCTTTTATTCCCAGTTTATATAAGAGCAAACAGACATTTAAAAAACTTGCCACAGACCACAGAGCTAGTAAGCACTCTCGGGGATCTGAATCCAGGTAGAATGGCTCTAGAATCAACACTCTACCTTACACCAATGCTTCTCACTTTTAATGTGCATAGAGATGTTTGTCTCTAACATTCTCCTTAGGGATGCAGATGCTACTCACCTTTGCATTAGACGTGGAGTAGCAAGGTAACACACTAGGTTCCCCACTGATGAAAACAGGGACGACACCTGCGCTACAAGGGCCTCGGGTTAATAGTGGAGAGCAATCTAAATATTGCTGAATGGGTGGATGAAAACATGTGAATTAAAAATTCACTTCAGTACTTAGCCCAGCCCTTTCCAGTTCTCTTCCGGACCTTCAGCTCTATGCATCATGCTACTGGCAGATGACCTCATTTCTTATTTCAGTAAGAAGTTTGAGGTCATTGATATCAAATTCTCACAAATTCCTTCTTATCTCCTTCAGGTTGTTGCACAGGTCCCCTCATCTCTCCACCTAGACGTTTCTCTGTACTGTCCTTCTATCTGCTCTCTAATCCTCAGGAGGAGATGGCATGCTTCATCTCCCACCATTTTTCTTCCTTCTTGACTCAACCCTTTGCCTCCTGTGAGCTTTCTTTCTTGTCAACTAATTGATCAGCTTATTTTCTCTTCAACTCTACCATCTTCTAACACTCTGACCTTCTCTCTTCATCCCCACCTGCTTTGGAGACCCTATCCTAACACTAACCCTAGTCCCCTCATAGCTAGGAATTAGATAACATATTTTGGCTTTTGTGTCAAGGTTCCAGCTGCTTTAAAATGAAGGTGTGGATAAAGGATATGTTCTAGGAATGACTGGGAATAATGTCACCTTCAGTCAAGTGGATTAAAACGAAGGTTTGGGGTGGCACCTGGGTGGCTTAGTGGGTTAAAGCCTCTGCCTTTGGCTCAGGTCATGATCTCAGGGTTCTGGGATTGAGCCCCGCATCAGGCTCTCTGCTCAGCGGGGAGCCTGCTTCCCCCCCTCTCTCTGCCTGCCTCTCTGCCTACTTGTGATCTCTGTCTGCCAAATAAATAAATAAAATCTTTAAAAAAATAATAAAATGAAGGTTTGGAATGTAACATTGTGTACCAACTATACCTCAGTGGGGGAAAAATGTATCTCACAGCTACATCACATAGCCTCATACTATAAGCCTACAATTAATGTTTGTTGCATGAATACATGGATATCAGTACAACAAAAATAAATACAATAAAATAAAATCAATCAGGCTTTGGGAGAGGTAGATCAAGGCTTCACAGTAGCCACTCACCTTCAAGTAGACTGAGAGTATATGGAGAAAGGGAGTAAGTCAAAGCACCTCAGCAGTGAGTCATACGGAGAGGGCATCTTCGGGAGAATGATTCTGAGGAGGCAGGAGAACAGCGGCCTATGGTACTAATCATGTCACGTCAAGGAAACTGGTTGACATTACCATTTTGGTTGGTGAATTACCATTTGGTTTGGTTTGTGAATGTTCCATCAGTCAACTTAGAGCTCTAAGCAACTCTGGTTTCTATACAGCCATAGTTGACGGCAAATATTTTGTGTTTACATACCGTAAGGGAAACAGTCTGAATTTCTCTGATGCTATATCATTTTGTGTGTGGTTCTGTAATTCATGTTTAAATAGAAGTATTTGTGAGACCCCTTCTCTGACCTCTTTGAGGGCAAGGATCTCCTACTTCCCAGGAAACTGCCTTGAGCTGGGTGGACACCAGGAATCCTGATTAGATGTTTCTACATAAATATACCCACTTTCTATCTTTACTCACAATTGTATTTTAAAGCTCGAATTTATTTCTGCATTCTGTCTCTGTTTTACAAGATCCTCTCAAACTGTAGAGGCCCAAGCAGAACACAACAAACTTTGCTTTGGCTCTGTGGAAGAGAACTTGACAACTCCAGCCACCCACCGTCCCTGATTCTTATTTGCCTCAAGTTGCAGGAACGAATCTTGCAGACTGGTGATCAGTCTGAGAACCATAATGCCTTTAGATCTGTATTCGTGCTCTGTATTCTCTTCTAACTTCAAATTCCATATTGCTCGATAGCTTTGCTAAATTCATTCTGTGACTACAAGTCCACGCGCAAAGTATGGGGGGTGCTTTTAATCCCATTGTAAAAACGCCTAAGTGAAAAACATACAGTTTACATAAAACTCTGCCAAGAACTCCCAAATATGGCAGTTCTTCAACTGTGAGAGCCTTCCAGTTTTTCTGAACTTATGTCCCCATGTCCTATAATCATGTAAAATGTCAAAAGGATCTTAAAATATCAGCTAATTTTAACAAACTCCTCAAAATCATATAAATAGCTTTTTAAAATAAAAAGAATAAAAAGAAGTAAAGCAAGCTTAGCACTGAATTATTAAGTGGCTAGGGTATCATCAAGTTAATTCTGCATAAAACAGAGATCTCTCTTACTTATGGTACGTGTAGTAACCCCTTCTGTAAGTTACATATGTAAAAATTATATATATATATATATATATATATATATATATATAAATACATACATATAAAATTTTAAATGTGGTAGGTTAATATTTTGTCCCATTTAAGTACTTTTCAAAGATCTTCAGGCTGACTTTAAGGGTCATTCTGTGCAAGTTTTGGATCTAAGCCCAGAGCCCTTGGTCTGTGTAACCAAAACAATGCCGCTGATGGTCACAGAGCATCCAGTGAAGTCAAGTTTGTCAAGAGACCAAAAGCTCCCAATGTTCACATCCCAGTCATAGCCTCAAACTGGACTGCTGAAGGAGAGTTCCAAATGGATTGCATAATCTGTGGCTGGAGTGCTCCAAAGGGGATAGTGAGGGCAAGGGGATGGGGGAGGAAGCAGGGAACTATCAGCTATTGGAAGGGAAAAAAATAAACTGGCCTTTACCATCTTAAAAAAACAGACTGTAGCTCCTGATTGGCTATAATTCTGAGCAATCCTATGTCCTGCTCAGTAATATGACTTTGCCACTTCTAATCTCTCAACAAATAGCAAAGATGCTCCCCAAACAACACAGCTTCAAGGTCATCTAGGAATTGGTTTAACTCTTTTTTCCACTGTTAGCTATTTAAGTGTGCAGGTTTTTATGGCCTTCAGAGATTAACAAATTGATTCAGGAATGTAAGAAGTGAATGGGTGCCTATGGCTTTGCTCTTATTTACAGTGTGGTGATAAGTGAGAGGAGAAAGGGTTCATGGGAGCTTTCAGGACATCAACTGATCAGAAAAATAAAATAATCTTCTAAGTGGTCTCAAACTCACATGGTAGAACACACAGCTTTTGCGTTAGGCCTAGCTAAGCAAATTCATCTCAGTCCTGAAGAAGCTGAGGTGGGCTGGGAAAGGAAAGGATTTCCTTAGCCAGGGGTAACACAGAGGAATTAGATGGTAAGAGACCTATGTCAGCAATAAGCACAAGATTTTCAAGTCAGCTTGGCTTTTCCTATAGCCTTAGCAGCCCCACAGACATAATCCTCAAGCAAGAAAGTGCAAACAGCACCCTCCCCCAAATTTAGAAGTGGTGCCTAGGCCCCTCCTGTTTCTGAAAAGTTCAATAGTACATTATCAAAACCACCATCCCAAACCCCATGATTGCTTAAGGGGCAACTCTTGGCCACATCAGAGAATATTGTCACATTAAGAAAGAATGAGGCTACATTAGTCCTTGAAACAAGCCATTAGTCCCAAGTGGGGTAAAAGCAAGGCTACAAAATGCAGTCCTTGGTATGTTTCAGTAGCTTTTTAATAAAGGAAGACACAGTCACTTTCATCAGCACGTACTGAACCCATTTTTATTAAGTCGTTATTCGTACATCATTCCTAGAACTGAAACATTGCATTTAAACCTGCCCTTTACTGAAACCCCCTTTGTTTAACTTTTGCTTTTTTAGCAGCCTTTAATAGGGTAGATTTTTAAAAACACATGGGCTATTATCCTTCCTTTGGTCGAGTAGTTTAGGATTAAATTGTATGGAAACTGTTAGTTGTGGATGCAAAATTGGACTGGGACTCTCTGCTCAATAGGAAAATGACTTTATTAGTATTTCCTTCCAGAACTCCAGAAAATAACTGCATTGTTGAAGAGAACTACCTCCCAAAGAATTATGAACTATTTATGCGGGTGAATGGTACAAGGTAAACAAAAATCACAGCTTTTTAAAAATTTAAACATTCTTTTCATATTTTATTATAATTTATGTTAATGGAAAGCTAACTGTGTTGCTTGCCTATGGACACACCCCAACACCACCTCTATTCTGCCTTTGATTAAATTTTTCACTCCCTTAGATACACTGAAGATGTAATCAGATCTGACCAACAGGGACAGCTTGCTTCTAGCCCACATTCTGGCTCTACTTTGCATCAAACTTCACTGTGTGTTCTGGGCTCAGCCACATGGCTTCCCTTCAGCTCCTCAAACTGGCTTTGCTCCCTCCTGCCACAGGGCCTTTGTATGTTCAGTCTTCTCTGATTAAAAAGCTCTACTTCCCAGCCCACTTACTATACCCACCACATTGGGCAATTAGCTCTTATTTATCTTCAGAACTAGAATCACTTCCCAGTAGGTCCTCCCCTGAAGGTTCTCTCTCCCTGCCACCTGCCACCATCAGACTGTGCAGTTCTTCTGTATTCACAGGTCTCCCTCAAATGTAAAATTCAGGTGCATTCCTGTAATTATCACCATCTTCGTCTCTGACCACCTGGACTTTAACTCCATAAAAGCAACTATGGAAGATACTGCTTTTGTTCACTACCATGGCCTCAGCCTTCAGTATAATCCTGGGCCCAATAAATTCTTGGGTGAATCAGTGAGTATACTTTTTATCACCATCAAGCTTTGAGATGATAGAGTTCTCGAGTACCAGGAGGAAACATGTCGTACAATCCAAAGGACACCGAGTAACGAGCAGAGGAAGGGACTCAACAAGGGAGAGACCTTGTTTTCCAAATTTCAAATTTGCAAAGAAATCTTAAAAATCCATAATGTCCATTTTTGTTATATCGTTTATGGTAATACAGGTGAAACTTTAAATTTATACATAACTTTGAGGAAGCATTGTTACATAAAAACTCTAACATATATAGAAAAATGCTCTTTGGGAGTCTGCATGGGGGCTGTAACTGAAATTTGGAAGTGCTCCAAATGTCCTTTAATAGGTAAGTAAATAATGGTATACTCATGCAAGGGCATACATGCAGCCATCAGCAAACAGTGAACGGTGCCTTTAGCCAAGGTTTCAAATTACAAAAGAGATTTTGCCCTTTGTGTTATGTATAGCTCTATGTTTTTCTCTTGTATGTTACCTTTATAAATCTAAAACACAATGACAATGAAACTTACTATGCCATAAGGTCCTAAAATACAGAGCCTAGAATAAGAATAATCACTGTGGTTCAATCATTTCATTTCATAAATTAGAATATAGAGATTGAGAGAGAGGTTTATTTGGCAAAGGTCACAGAGCAAAAAGAAAAAGTCTGTTGCTGACTTCTACTCCAGGGCTCTTTATACCAATCATGTATTTCCTCAATGTGAGTCTGATTTAGAATAATGTATATAAAATGTTTAAACACTCTTTTGGAAGAAACTACATATCATCAACTAATATTGTAAACCAAAAAGTCAGACACTGTTCTGAACTTTGTAAGCTGACTTCTGATTTATTTTATGCTCAAGGGGTTTTTATTTTTCCTGAAAACAGAATAAAATTCCAGCTTTTCCAAATCCACCAATAACGGAATGCCCTTGTGATGATTCTTGAAATTTGTTGCCGTGCAAGTGAGAGAAAAAAAGGTACCTCTATCACCAGACATAAAATCAAGACATAAATATGATTCAGTAAATGTAGACCTTGTCCCTTTGTGTACTCGAATAAAGGCTGCTGACAACAGAGCAAAACCAATGAAGATAATTCAAAAATCAATTAATACTCAAAGCCATGGCATTCATATTTCAGCTGCTTGCAGTTGCTAATAAAGGAAATTAAGAAGTCTTATAATATGAAAAGGATATTAATAGCTTAATGAAGATTGACCTAGAAAGCAGATTTTTATTTTAACTCAGGGTAGAATTACAGATAATGAACTGCTTCGAAAATTTATTTTAGGAACACTGATACACCAAGAGATTTTGCAATCTTTTCCAATCACAATTCAGGGAAAAACTGCAATACATTCCAATAGAAATTAGAATAAACATGTCTTCTAATATAAAATACAGATGTACTTAAAGAATTTTGGCAACCATAGCGAATATGGTTAATACTTTCCTATTTTACTTCATCGTTAATATCCAAGTTCGGCATCTTTCCCTTTTTTTGAAGACTTTTATAGACCAACCCACAACACAGACAATTTCATTTGAATATAATTGTGTAGAGAATCTGAAAGTTCAAATCAGTAGAATTTGCCAATGCTTATCGCTGGTATATTTCTCATAGTCATCAAATAATTCTTACACTTCAATGATCTAGAATGCTATTAGTCAAACAGAGGTATGAGGACCCACCAACATTTTCCAAGAGAAGCACAAGCATGGAGATAGTTTTAAGGGAATGAGAATGCAGCAATTTTTCAATGTTCTAAATCCAATCGGTCTAAGGCACCGGTAGTAAGGTGGCCCCCTCCTTCTCACCCACACTTCCTTTGGCGCCTTCTCATTGCTTATGCAGCAAACAAAGCCATGCCCCTCAACCAACCAGAACCTTACGAAGGGGCACTATCCCAGAGAGTAAAATCCTCTGAGGCACCAAACAAAGGGGTACAGTCATATCCTTCATCCCAGGCATCACAAGCTTGCGAGGCACTCTGGATCTTCCCTGCATCCACCATAAGTATGTTCTGAATCCAGACATATTGCAGAGTAAGGCAGTGGGAGGGTGAATGATTGTCACTTAACAACGCTGGTCTCTTCCATCCCCTGCTAGTAAGAATGAGTGCATCCATCCTAAGGGAGAGTCCCATAAAAACAAATGGAAACAAACTGGTAAGATACCTTGACAGCAACAGAGTATTCCTTCACCAAAGCAAGAAAGTCTGGCAAAGCTTTTTGTGTGGGTGTGCTCTTGGGTCTCACATTCAAAATACCAATATGAGGGACGCCTGGGTGGCTCAGTCAGTTAAGCACCTGCCTTCAGCTCAGGTCATGATCCCAGGGTCCTGGGATGGAGACCTGCATCGGGCTCCCTGCTCAGTGGCAGACCTGTTTCTCCATCTGCCTACAGCTCCCCGCCTTGTGCGTGTGCACTCTCTTTCTCTCTCTCCTCTCTCGAATAACATGTTTAAAATTTTTTTTAATTTAAAAATACCAATATGAGATGAAAATCACGGCACACTATTAACCTGTTGATTTGAATTGAAAAGTGAGATTAGACTTTTTCTGACAATAAGGGGTGGGTTTCCCAATTAAGTTATATGATTAATATGTCTCATAAAATGAATGAGTTAAACCTGTAGCTCCAAGGTTCAGCTAGACATAAATTTATGATTGCAGTTTTTCTCAAAAGGAAATATTATATTCAAAGTATATTGAAATTACTAATATTCTGATTTCCTGAAATCTAAGTTACACATGCTGCTTCTGTGTGAACTCACTGGTATAGAGAATGATTTCATGATGTCTTTCCTAGAAACTGAGAGAGTAAAAGACCCAGTAAACAAAAGATATAAGATAGTGGTAAACAAACCCTGTCTAGGTGTCAGGTTATCTCCAATTCTATCAACTTAATAAAACTGAAGGAAAGCCTAATCAACTTGTCAACTAATAGACTGACAAAATGTTTTTTGGTGATAGATGAGTGATGATATTTCTTGGGATAGAACTTAGGATTTCAAAGACTTTAGGGGCACTGGTACAAAAAAAAATCCACTATCACCCATTTATTTATGCGAGCATACTTCTCAGCATGTATGTTAATAAAAGCAGTATTATTTATGTTGAAGCTTATTTCATTTTAGAAATCCTAATTTTCACAGCAGACACATGAATTTTTAAAACATAGCCCTGCTAATCTCATTAAAAGATATATTTGCAATAACAATTTACTTTTTATATTAAAGGTATCATAATATATAAATTACAGGATATTTAATCATTATTTATCAAGAAACAGTTGTTTCTGTCAACTCTAACAAATAGTAATTGAAATAGTCCATCTAGAATAATGTTTTTCAATGCTTAGAGACAATGACCACAATTTTTTTTCTAATTCCCATATAAACACACACACACACACACATATGTGCTTTTGTTGCAGAAAAATATGATAAAATAATCAGTATAAGAATTTCAGGCACAAATATGTCAGATTAAAATTCTACAGAAAAAGTCATGTAGAACTACAAGTTAAAGCAAAATCAATCATAAATCTCTTTCAAAAAGAAAAATGTTCTCTGGGTATTATTGGCATGAATGGCTATGACGTTTGGATATCTTTAGATAAATTAAGGGTAATGAAAGAGTTTTCTCTTTTTAATGTTCATATTAATAATAAAGCTAGACTTGGGGGCGCCTGGGTGGCTCAGTGGGTTAAGCCTCTGCCTCCAGCTCAGGTCATGATCCCAGGGTCCTGGGATGGAGCCCCACATAAGGCTTTCTGCTCAGTAGGGAGCCTGCTTACCCCTCTCTCTCTGCCTGCCTCTCTGCCTACTTGTGATCTCTCTCTCTGTGTCAAATAAATAAATAAAAATCTTTAAAAAAAAAAAAAAACAATAGAGCTAGACTTTACATCTTTTGCAGTTGCCTAAACTTCAGATTAAAAGATGTTAACTTCAACATTTCCAAGGGATACATAGATCTTCAAATTATTTTCAGGGGTACATTAGTTAAAACACTGATCACCTTGGATCTAAAAAAACAGCCTAAGGGAGATTCAAGTATCTGCTGCCCACTAACTGTGACCTTAGGAGAAGTAGATCCACGTGAAGAGACCGCGACACATCATTAACTACGGACGTGCTTTTCGGCACAAATTGCTTGTGTCTTCTTGGGTATTTCCCACCTTCATAAATGAATTGGAAGCTGCCAGTAGTAAAGGATCATATATTGTTCTTTTCTGATAGGACTTCTGAATGCCCAACATATAACTCAATAACTTCTTTGATAAATTATTATATTTTTCTCAGATCCTCCTATTACACACGGCCCTTTTGGTGGGAATGTAAACTGGAAGAATATTTAAGCAATTTTACTATTTCTAATCAACATGGTTTGGGGCCAAATAATTCTGAGAAAACACACTACCAGCAATACTGCTACATGACCACGAAGACTATATGAAAGAATGTCCACCACTGTTTTGCATAGGACCACAAGAGAAATGATCTGAGTGTCTTCAATAAAGGAAAGATCTCTAAAACAAACGATGGTGTATATAAGCTATGGAATTATTAAAAGTCATAAAACTTAGTAACAATAAGATAGAGCTATATACATAGACATGGAAAGATGAGCTCGATTTATTGTTAAACAACCTAAAGAAAGAAAATGCAGAAGGTGCATGGAATGGCCCAAATTTTATAAACAAAAATTATATACGTCACGACATACATAAACATTCAGTTTATTTATTTAGGGTTATGTGTGGTAATAAGGCATTTTGGCTCAGAGGACATACTCTTGGGTTCGAATCCCAACTCAGCCTTTTACTAACTGTGTGATCTCACACAAATTACTTTTAAGTTCTCTCTGTCTCATTTTCTCATCTATAGGTTGATAACAGCACCTAATATAGAGGGATGTAAAATCAACGTTGAATGTGTCCAAAGGCACTTAAAGAGAGGCAAGGCTGGGATAAACACACATGAATGTTAGGTATGATGACTACATATACATATATATTTTCCTCTTCGAATAAAATGCTATTAAAATGCTTTTTCAGAAAAAAATACTCTGTATAGCAAAATATCCAACCGATCATAATGATGGCCTCTGGGTAGGTCAGAAAATCAAGAGAGAACAATACTTTTTATGTCCCGTACTTCAAATCCAGATTATGTTTGATTTTTCTTTTCCAACATGAATTATGACTTGGGAATTTGAAAATTATCACCTATTTCCAATTAGCAAGTCCTACTTTTGTCATTTAAAAATGCAGGGGCACCTGGGTGGCTCAGTGGGTTAAAGCCTCTGCCTTTGGCTAGAGTCAGGATCTCAGGGTCCTGGGATCAAGCCCCACGTTGGGAATCTCCGCTCAGCAGGGAGCCTGCTTCCCTTCCTCTCTCTCTGCCAGTCTCTTTGCCTACTTGTGATCTCTGTCTGTCAAATGAATAAATAAAATCTTGTAAAAAATAAAAAATAAAAATAAAAACATGACAAAAACATGTTTTTTAAGTTCAGAGAGGTAAAACAATGTAACACATCACAGTGAAATCACCATGAGATTATAGACTCCTTTTCTTTTGCTAAATTACATTTTACATGTACCCATTGTTTTAAGACAATAACTAACTCCTCTGAGAACAAATACTATATTTGCCAATGAAACTTATTTCCTACTTTCCCTTCAATGGGAAAGTCATTTGGTTGCTGAACTGAAAAACTGCATACTAGTTTGTTCCTGTAAACTGTTCATTTTATTCCACAACTGTTGACAATTTCAAGGTTAAACACAATGTATCACCTGAATATTTATTCTCCCCCCCACTAAAAAGGCCCTTTTCTTCTGGCCTCAAGTTTAATTAAAATAACAATCAGAGTCCCTCTGGTCAGTCCCTCTGGTGGCCACCCCTCAAGACCATCTGGACAGTCAGTAGAACCAGGTTTCTTTAATGTTATCTCTGCTGCTATTAATCATCCTCTCCAATGACAACTGCCAGCAAAGCATTTTTAGAAACAAACACATTAATTTAATCTTGACTATCTGATCATAATCTTCACTAGCAATGCCAAGACAAAAACCAAGGAAAATTTTAATATCATTCAAGACTCAATATGTCTATTTCCCTTCACTAATTGATCTGTGGTTTGGGGTAAATGAATTAAATTTGTCAATAAAAGGCGTGTTTTGCATACTAGCTTCTCTGAAACAATATTCTCATAGTCTATTACATTATTTTCAATAATCTCTTGAAATAAATGAAAACCAGTGTGTTAGTCCTCACTTCTCATTTGATTTCCAAATTTCCTCCTATTTGGTATCTATACAACATGGGTAGAAAAAGGTACATATAAACTCCTCAGAACATAGACCCTGTTTTTATATTCCAAGATTCCTTGTGACATCTATATAACAAAATCAGAGGTCAATGTTTTATTAAGACTTCTGTGTGTTTAGTAAGATAATGCCTGTTAAACCCTTGAATTAGCATGAAAAAAAAAATGCACTACATAAACAAGACCAAGGGTAATACAGCAGCTATGTACCAGTGATAAAATGAACCAAGTATGTCTACAGTTTCCAAATATACAAAAAAATGACCACTCTTCCCTTTGTCTTCCATTGCCAGTGCTTATCAAAGATAATGTCCACAATCTACTTTTAAAAAGCAGCCAGCTGGGGCGCCTGGGTGGCTCAGTGGGTCAAAGCCTCTGCCTTTGGCTCAGGTCATGATCCCAGGGTCCTAGCATCGAGCCCCGCATCAGGCTCTCTGCTAGGTAGGGAGCCTGCTTCCCCCTCTCTCTCTACCTGACTCTCTGCCTACTTGTAATCTCTGTCTGTCAAATAAATAAATAAATATTTTTAAATAAATAATTAATTAAAAAATAAGAAGCAGCCAGCTTTCCAGAGTATCTAATTTTTTTTTAATTTTTTTTAAAAATTTATTTATTTGTCAGAGAGAGAGAGAGCGCGAGCACAGGCAGACAGAGTGGCAGGCAGAGGCAGAGGGAGAAGCAGGCTCCCCGCCGAGCAAGGAGCCCGATGTGGGACTCAATCCCAGAATGCTGGGATCATGACCTGAGCCTAAGGCAGCCGCTTAACCAACTGAGCCACCCAGGCGCCCAGAGTATCTAATTTTAACTTAGCTGTGGGGTAAAAAGGAATTAACTAAAGAAGAACCCCATCCAGTTACATGATCTTGCCTTCTGATCCCACGTTCCAAGAACTTCTTTAAGTCTATGGAATGAATCGTTAGTATCAGCGTACCAGAAAAAATGAGAAAAAGGAAACAGTGACCTACAGTTTGGTTCAATACTTGTCTCCTCTTTGGGAGCCTAACAATGGGAAAAAAACATCCAGAGGTTCTAAAACTCTCTCCCAGTGCAATAACCCCTCACAAAAAAAGCCAACTCCCTCCCACACCTCTTCCTTCCACCCACATGCAAATATCCCTCAAGAATATAGGAAAATTTGGGGCTCCTGGTTGGCTCAGTGTGGGGAGCACACAACTCTTGATCGTGGGGTTTTAAGTTCAAGCCCCATGTTGGACGTAGAGATTACTTTAAAAATAAAATCTTTTTTTTTTTAAGATTTTATTTATTTATTTGATGGAAAGAGAGATCACTCAGAAGTAGGCAGAGAGGCAGGCAGAGAGAGAGAGGGGAAGCAGGCTCCCTGCTGAGCAGAGAGCCTGGTGCAGGGCTAGATCCCAGAATCCTGAGATCATGACCTGAGCCGAAGGCAGAGGCTTAACTCACTGAGCCACCCAGGCGCCCCTCTTTTTTTTTTTTTTAAGATTTTGGTTTTTTATTTGAGAGAGAGTACAAGCAGAGGGAGGGGCAAAGGGAGAGGGAGACGCAGACAGCCTACTGAACAATGAGCCTGCCACGAAGCTCAATCCCAAGACCCTGGGGTCATGACCTGAACTGAAGGCAGACGCTAATAAACCAATCCACCCAGGTGTCTCAAAAATAAAATCTTTTAAAAAAAGGAACAGAGAAAAATTACGATAAGGAAGATGAGGTATATTACTCAGCTATGTATATTTTTTAAAAAATGACATCATGCCATGTGCAACAACACGGATGGAGCTAGCATCTAATGCTAAGTGAAATAGGTCAGTCAGAGAAAGACAAGTACCATCTGATCTCACTTGTATGTGGAATTTATGAAACAAAACAAATGAGCAAAGGAGAAAAAAAGAGAGAGAAGCAAAACAAGAAACAGACTTTTAACTGTAGAGAACACGTTGATGATTACCAGAAGGGAGGTGGGAGGGAGGATTGGGGAGATAGATGATGGGGATTGAGTACCCTTGTCGGGGCACCTGGGTGGCTCAGTGGGTTGGGGCCTCTGCCTTCGGCTCAGGTCATGATCCCAGGGTCCTGGGATCGAGCCCCACATTGGGCTCTCTGCTCCACGGGGAGCCTGCTTCCTCCTCTCTCTCTGCCTGCCTCCCTGCCTACTTGTGATGTCTGTCAAGTAAATGAATACAATCTTAAAAAAAAAAAAAAAAAAAGAGTACCCTTGTCATGAGCAGCACTGGGTAATATATGGAATTGCTGAATCATGTACGCCTGAAACGCTGTATGTTAAATATAATTGAATTAAAATTTTTTAAAAAGGATATAGGAAAATCACTATTTAGTGTTAGCACAAGAAAACACTTATCTGCAATTTTAAAGTTGGAGGAAAGAGGCAGTTATTGAAAAAGGAACTCTATTAAAGGGAAAATAGTATCAAAGAAAATACTGCTTTTGGGAAGCACTGATTATGAGATAAAAGGACTCAACAGCATCGCTTTGATCAATCCAGTAGTATTTCTTAAGTGCCTACCTGGGACCAGGCACTGTGCTTGCTGGATGCCAGGTCATCACTGAGAGGAAAATGGATCAACCCCATCTTCTCAGAGACGAAGTGATTCATTAGGATGCAGGATTTACTGTGCCATTTATGCCCACAGAGCCATGAGATGCCCTGCATTATCTCTAATAATACAAATGAGACTTTAAAAAATGTGGCGGTTCATTGCAATTCATTCACTGCATTGCTTAGTGTTAACTTAAAATTAATCTTCCATTTTCTTCCCTTTAGGACTTTATTTTCAATATAATTAGAGCCTTCTATGGCATAAATAATTTTTCCTGCCTTATTTTAAATTTTATAAATATTATAACAACAGAAGGGAATTTTAAAGAAAAAATAGATCACCATTAATATCACCATTATAAGGCAACAGCTGGCTTCATTTTTTTAATATCCTCTTCCAGTCTTTATCTATAAACCAACATATTTTGCATATTTATTATCAGAGTGAAAACGTAATTTTTTATCCTGCTTGTCTTTTCCTAATTTTATATCTAAATATTTACATATTGCTTCATTTAAAAAATGTATTTCTCATAGTAGTTCAATAATTCATGTTGCTGAAGTACCATTATTTAATTCTACTTTTTGCAATTTGTTATCATTTAACTGGTGTCTAATACTTTAAGTCTTGAAAATATTACAGTGGAGTGCCTTGGGGGTATAGTCGGTTAAGCGTCCAACACTTGTTCTCAGCTTAGGTCTCGATCTCAGTGTCCTGAGTTCAAGCCCCACATTGGGCTCCATGCTGAGTGTGGAGCCTACTTTAAAAAAAAAAAAAGAAAGAAAGAAAGAAAGAAAGAAAAGAAAATGGTCACTACACATGGGGCTCCATGCTGAGTGTGGAGCCTACTAAAAAAAAAAAAAAAAAAAGAAAGAAAGAAAGAAAGAAAAGAAAATGGTCACTACAGTGACCATTGTTGTGCATGTTTACTTTTTTCTAATTCTGAGATATTTTCTTGGGATATATTTACATGATGCAGCATAGCAATTCTGATAATTCTTTTTTTAAAGATTTACTATTTATTTTTATTTTTGTTGTTATTGCTGTTGTTTTTATTTTTTTTTAACATATAATGTATTATTTGTTTCAGGGGTACGGGTCTGTGAATCATCAGTCTTACACAATTCAAAGCACTCACCATAGCACATGCCCTCGCCAATATCCATAACCCAGTCACTTAAAGATTTTAAATGATTTAAATTACCCATTTAAAATAAATGGTAAGATTTGCCATGCTTAGGAATGGGTAATTTAAATCGTTTTTTTTTGTTTTTTTTTTTTAAGATTTTATTTATTTACTTGACAGACAGAGATCACGAGCAGGCAGAGAGGCAGGCAGAGAGAGAGACTGACAGAGAGGAAGGGAAACAGGCTCCTCGCTGAACAGAGAGCCTGATGTGGGGCTTGATCCCAGGACCCCGAGATCATGACCTGAGCCAAAGGCAGAGGCTTAACCACTGAGCCACCCAGGCGCCCCAATTTAAGTCGTTTTAAAGATTTACCATTCTTAGGAGCGAAAATAATTAAAAACTCCGTTGTTAATTAAGATACAGTACAAAGTATTATTTATTGTGTAGTTCGTATTATTTTAGGAAGAAGCAAAGTCTACATGTAATATAAAAAATGAATTTTATTAATTTTACCAAATTCTTATACAAGAGACTTTAATGGTTTCCAACCCAGACTAAGGACATTTCCTTTAAAAATGTGACAATGATGACAACCCTTCATACTCTATTATTATATGACCCATCATCCCACCACATTTCATTTCCTACAGTCCTCAAACTAAGCAAATTTAATGGAAGAGAACAGTATGTAAGGCGCAGACATCCATCATATTCAAAATTCTGTCAATATATATTAATGATTAAAATATAAAGAAGGATAAAAGGAAAATGGAAAAAAGGTAAATAACATGGAAAGAATCTTAGCTTTAAAAAAAAAATCCTACTGTGCCAACATCTGTACAAATCATGAGTAAGGGAAAGGACATGGTTAAATGTGTTCTTTTGTATTCTCTTCTTCCACAAGCAAAGGTCAAAACTTCAAAGCTGGATTTGCAATGAAAGTTATTACAGGAGGATTTTAATTGATTCTTGAACTTGACTAACCTTATATCTATTAGATAGATGAATTTAAGAATTCACAGTATTACATAAAAAACATTTTAATAGATACATAAACCATGTTCTGTTCACATATTAAATGTATCATTAATTTATTCATAATTTATAATTATACTTTATATTATACTATATGTTATTAATTTAATTTGCCAACTTTTCTCATGGATGATTTTTAACATAAACAAAAGTAAACAGACTAGTATAACAAACACCCCAGAGCCATAAACCACTCTCACAAACCATCTGCCTTATCCATAGCCCACCTTCTTCCTCCACTCCTCTATTCTATTTTAATTAAGTCCTAGTATCATATAATTGTTATCTGTAAATAACTCAGAATGCATCTCTTTAAAGGTATGGATTCTTTCTCTGAATATAACAAAAACACCTTAAAATTAGCAATGATTCCTAAATAATATCAAATAATCAAATTTCAAAGTTTCTCATAAATGTCACAATTCTTTTTTTGACTTCAGTATAAATAAGGGCTATTCACTGCAATTGGTTAAAATGACTGCTATTTTAAACTATAGTTTCTCCTTCTGTCTTATTTTTTTCTTGAAATTTATTTGTTGACTAAAACAGGTTGACTGTCCTGAGGTTTCCTGTTTCCTATACTTTATTATTAGACCTGTTGTATTCCTATGAACTAGTCACATATTTCTCTTCTAAGTATTTCCAATAAATCCCTAGCTGGACTTAGGGACTCATAAATGTCGGGTTTGGGGGCACCCATTCTTGCTTTCAGCTCAGGTCATGATCTCTGGGTCATGAAACTGAGCCACCACCATCCCCATTGGGCTCTGCACTCAGCAGTGAGTGACTGGCTTCCTCCTCCTCCTTCTCCTCCCCCCCCCACCCCCGTCCCTCTCCCACCTCTAAATAAATAAATTTTAAAATCTTAAAAAAATACATAAATGTCAGGTTTTTGCTTTTATTTTGCAACACCACTTCATAGGTAGTATATCAATAAGACTTTTAAATATATAAATGTATTATATGCATGCTAATTAAGTTAAAGGCCAAAAAGATCATGACTGCCAGATAAGAGAGTTAGACTAGAGAAAAAAAATCGTTTTGCTCTATTTCAGCACATTTTAGAAATTAATTACCTTCTATAGTCCTGCTATATATTTCATAACATTATTAAATTGACTATTTTAAATAATTTTTTATCTTGTCTTTCCTGATTATTATAATCAATGGATTTTACCACAAAGAATTTAAGGCAACTTAACTATAGACAGTCAATTTAAATTCAAAACGTATTTCTAGAATTACTTATTATAATAGATGGCAAAGCAGAGTAAGATTAACTGAGGTCAATGTCAACAAAGTAGAAACAACCAGCATTGTCAAGTAAGTGACAAGGAAGGGAAAAAAGCGATGGAAGGAAACGTTATCTTTTAAGACAGAAAATCACAAGTGTGTGACATATAGGAGAGTACATGCTTTATAAATATTTGTTGAATGAATAATGAATAGAGTTGGAATGAATGGACTATCCCAGAGGTGTGCTCCATAAAAAAAAATTCTGTCTTCTTCTGTGGGAAATGATAGGATGAATGATCAAGAATGATCACAGCTCAAACTTTATTCATTCCAATCTCTTCCCTCATGGCTCAGGGGATAGAGAACCTCTCATTCTCCTCAGTTCTTCTGACTACCACTTATTCAATTGCTTCCCTATCCTATCACAACCAAGTTCTCCCTTTTCACAGTGTATTTTCCTTCTAATCCACTGCAGGCTTTCATTTTTTAGAAAGAATTCCATTTTGTCTTCCATTTTGTCTCAAGTTTGTTTCCTCCCAGAAGTAGATCCTGATTCAAGAATGGGATTGCGAATAGTTTGTCCTGAGGTGACTCTGGGGAGGAGCGTTGAGAAGGGAGAGAGGGAAGGCAAGAAAGGCAATCAGGGGTGTTCTAATAAGCAAGTTACTCACTGTGGAAATTGGGGGCTGAATCCTGCAAGGGAATTCTCAAAGACTGTGTGGAACTTGCTTCAAGGTCATACCAGTGGAAGTGCAATGAAGTTAGGGAATTTTATGAAACAACTCCTATCTATGATCTTATTGGCTATTCCCTTTAGAAACACTTGCCCTTCCATTTTCAAGAGAATATTCTCTAACTTTACTCCCATATCTCACTAACTGTCCGCCAGCAAGGGCTGGCTCCTTCCCATCACACCCTCTAGAAGTTTCTATTGATCAGGAACCTGGTTTTTGTGTGCATCTCTCACTGGACACGCTCATCCTCTCCCTTCTCTACAACCCGTGTTCTGGTGATACACACTTCTCACTATTTCCAAGTTGCAGACTCCTCTTCCTCATTGCACACTGACATCTCTATCTAAGTAGTTAGGCAGGCTCCTGAACTTTATAGGTTCAAAACAAAATTCATGGTCTTTATCTTTTCATCACCACACCAGAAATAATTTTACAGTAAAATAAACAATTTATTCTCCTTAATTCTCCATGCCATTTTGGATATCACCTTCCTCCTGGTTACTCAAATAGAACTCTCCCCATCATCTTTGCTTCTTTGTCCTCCTTCTCCACATTAAATTTGTCATCCAGTTTCTCTCTGTCCTGTTTCTTCTACCTTCATATCACTACCACCATTGTTCAGACTCCCAATTGCATTCTCAATTCTGCCATGCTCTTTATTTACTTTCTCCAGATTGCACATGATACTCCATACAAATGCCAGGTTAGTCTATATAAGAACAAACGATATGCCCATCCAGTGTAACCCTTTCTGCTCTGTAAGCACATTCACTTCTCCCCACACATCCTGTATTATCTGCCATTCCCAAAGGAAGCAAAGTGCAACTTTCACTCAGTGCTTTGCCCCCCACCCCACCTGAAATAAGCCTCCCTTTTAGGACTAGACCAAATTCTACTTTCTCTGTGTGTCCCTCAAATCTGTTCCCATATCCACCCTAAACTTCTACAAAACAGATTGATTCCTCCTGTGCTCCCTCAACACCTTATTCATGATATGGAATAGCAATCATTATATTATGTGATGTGATCATTGTAGACAGTCCCCTGTTTCTGTTATGACCTTTTCACTGTTTGAAAACCCAGAACACCACCCATTGCTTAGAATACAAGGTACTGTCAACATGTGTCAGTGCATCAAGCAGAAAAACAAGCAACCTGCCACGTGTGATATCAGAATTGTCTAGTCCAACAAATATCTGAATGGCTTCTGCATTTGAATGTCTCCATATCTGTTATAAATACCCACAGAAATAGATATCATTGTAGAAACAGACTATGTACTAAGGGTAAGCATGTGCATGGACATACATACAATGGCCAAAGTTTCCAAAAGTATAATATTGACATTAAGAACAGTAAAAAAACAAAAAAAGTAGGTAAATGCCAAGAAGACAGCAACAACATCCCAAAATACCGCCTTCCTGAATATACTGGCTGAGGGGGAAAAAAATTAATGTTAAGATTAGCCATGTTGGAAACTGTCATTCTAACAGTGGTACTAAATATAGCCAAGAATCAAGGACGTACGACGCCTATCAGAGGTAAAAACTGTGCACTTCTTAATTCATATTGTAGGTAAATGGTATTCTTCATGTCTCTGCCCATTTTATTAAGTTATTTTCCTTTAAGTTCATTCAGCATTAATCTAAAATCATGTCATTGCCTGAAAATCTCAAGTTTTGCTCCACGGGTGCAGAACATCACATATTTTTTTCCCCCAAGTTATTCACCTTGCTTCTGTATGCTTGGGAATTCCAACTTCTTGCTAAAGTAAATCCTCAGCTCTGGCTGAATAATATTCTATATGAATTGGATAGATTCTTAATTTAATTTTCTTCTCTAGTTGTATTTTGAGATTAAGGCTTACTTCTGCATTAAGCACAGAATCATTGTTGAATTAGGCAGAGACTTGGGTTTATTTTAAGCCTGAAACCTATAGCAATTCTCTTGGGCATCCCAGCTGGTATCATGAAGAATATATTTGAAGCTTCTGCTAAAAACAGCTTTGGAAATTTTTCTCTGGTTTTAAAATAAGAATTGTATAACCCCATCTTGGTCACATATATGGAGGAGCAAACCCTACGTTAACTACTCAAGATGTAAAGGCTAACTGAATAAAATACAGTATCTAAAATATAAGAAGTAGGTGACTATTTTTATAATGTTGACAAAGGAGCCTTATCTTAATAACACACAAGAAAGGGACAAAAGTAAATAACTGAGAAGATGTGATAACACAAAAAATTAAGTAACTAATAAAAAAAAAGATGATTTTTCCAACTTACCTTGTAAAGCTATATTATCTTGATATTGAACATAGAAAATACAAGAATCAATGATTCTAGATCTGCCTCACTTGTGAAGATAGAAGCAAAATAAAATACTAGCAAGCAGATTGCAGCAATGAGCTAGTAGGGTTTATCTTAACATGTGAGAGAAGAAAAGCTCATTTCAGTATATGCAGAGAAGTTACTGGACAAAACTTAACACCTATATATGACTATTATAAAGCCCTTAATAAATCAGACCCAGAACAGAACTTCTTTAACGGGGTTAAAGGATTATCTTTTCCATATTTGAGAATGGTATCATACTCAAAAGAGTAGAAAATGAGAAACAGCACTTTAAGATCAGGGAAAATACTCAGACCAGATATCTCTGCCTTTATTCAGTATTGTACCAGAGGCCCTAGATGATTCAAAAAGATAAATGAATGAAAGAAGTAAATGGTACATTAAATAATGGTAAAAGTATTTGGAAAGAAAAATGTAATTTTGTACCTATTACATATTTATTACTTTTCTATGTGCAAAATCCAAGAGAATATTCAGAAAAGTTATTAGAATGAAAAAGATAGTTGACGTCCTAGGGCACCCGTGTGGCTCAGTCACTTAAGCATCTGACTCTTGATTTCAGCTCAGGTCAAGATTTCAGGGTCATGAGATAGAGCCCCAGGCAGGGTCCACACTTGGTGTGGAGTCTGCTTTGGAGCTTGCTTAAGATTCTCTTTCTCGGATTGCGGTCAAGATGGCGGAGAAGTAGCAGTTGAGACGACATCAGGTAGCAAGAGATCAGCTAGATAGCTTATCAAACCATTGCAAACAGCTACAAATCCAAAGGGAGATCAAAGAGAGGAAGAACAGCAATTCTGGAAACAGAAAATCGGCCACTTTCTGGAAGGTAGGACTGGCGGAGAAGTGAATCAAAAGCGACGGGAGGATAGACCGCGGGGGAGGGGCCAGCTCCCGGCAAGCGGCGGAGCAACGGAGCACTAAATCGGGACTTTTAAAAGTCTGCTCCACGGAGGGACATCGCTCCAGAGGCTAAACCGGAGTGAAGCCCACACGGGGTCAGCGTGGCCCCAGGTCCCGCAGGGTCACAGAAGGATCGGGGGTGTCTGAGTGTCGCAGAACTTGCAGGCATCGGAGCAGGGAAGCCGGCTACAGAGACAAAGCCGAGGAGTGAGCTCTCAGCTCGGGGTTACCTTGAACCGGTCACAGGCTGGGTGAGCTCGGAGCGCGGCCAGAGGCCAGGGAGATGGGAGTAGCCGGGGCTTTTCTCTGAGGAGTGGACCCCGAATCTCAGCTCTTCCAGGCCGGAGACTAGGAGGCCGCCATTTTCATTCCCGTCCTCCGGACTCTACGGAAAGCGCTCAGGGAACAAAAGCTCCGGAAAGCGAAACCGAGCGGATTACTCAGTCCGGCCCCTGGGAAGGGCGGTGCAGCTCTGCCTCGGGCAAAGACACTTGAGAATCACTACAACAGGCCCCTCCCCCAGAAGATCAAAAGAAATCCAGCCAAGACCAAGTTCACTTAACAAGGAGAGCAGCAGAACTCCAGAGGAGGAGAAAGCAAAGCACGGAATTCATGGCTTTCTCCCCATGATTCTTTAGTCTTGCAGTTAATTCAAT